>JAOTQE010071613.1:0-16900 GCA_025631205.1 Nesometra sesokonis
TTAGAATTTCGTCAACAGGCAATAATAGTAGTTAATTCTACTGGACACTGGACAGATTTTAACTGTCTCTGTGTGTCAAATTTGGCATTATATGGTCGTCTTCGTTTTCATGGGCTTAATTGCCCAATTTTGTTCTACCTATATATATATATATATATATATCCCGTAAACTAAGTAGTAACCTTGGAGACATACACGGACTTTAAAATACATTTTTTTAATCCCCAAATTTACTTTTGTCTGTCTGGAATTGATAATTTATATTAGGTCTATATTTATATTATTTACAATATCCGTATTTATATAATAGGAAATACTAATTAAAATACTACTTCCTGTTTTTGTTCATATTTCTCAAAAAATGTTATTGTCATTAATCGTCGGGACCTTTTGTAACTAAGGAACAATAGCAAAAGTTCACAATTAAGAATAGTAAAGCTCACACTTGACCTCCTTGAACTTTGGTGATCTCAAACTTCTTTACAAATTTTCCTAATTAACTTGCTGATTAGGCATAAAAAGAAAAACTTGTGTTCAGTGTACATTTTGTGTTTGGTATGCAATGTTTGTGTAGTATATCTCTTTTGTATTTCTTTAGATGTATTCTTGATGTTTAATAGTGTAATAATGTGTGCTATGTTGTGATGGCAGTAATTCATGTTTTTCCATTAAATTATGATAAAATATATAAATATAAGAATATAAACAAAAATTTAAGGAAGTGTTTATCAGGCTGCTGGGGCTAGCAAGTCCAGGCTTTTTTACGTATGCCACGTATAGTCTTAGATCATAATATGAATTGTACGTTTTACAAATGACTATTATTATGTTAAAGATGCCACCCAGTAAATATTTAAACAATAGAAAATATTTCTGGCTAAAAAATAACTACAATCGTTCAATTTTCGTATGATATGGGCTGTATAAAATTACACGGTTTAATTTATACAAAGCCAACAATCCCTGTGTGTTCCATTATATAGCTAAGCCGTTTTTGCCAAGAACCATTATTTTTACCAAAGAATTGTTGTTTCATTCGATAAATTATCTGTTGTTCATATCATTTCAATATTTAGTTAGTACTAGTATATTGATGTAAATTTTAGGCAATAAAATATAACGTATTTTTCAAATTAACAAATTTGATAAACTTGATAATTTTGCGGAATGCATACTGTATTCCTATGGATTTAATAGACAATAGGATAACACTCAATTTAAATTATGAACAGACAATGACATGGCCTCTTGAACATATACAATAGAAACTTAAATGTCTTAATCCTTAATAGATTGGTATTGAGAAATTTCGAAAAATAAACCGACGTATTTGGCATTACTCTCAGTTCGCAAATGTGACAGACGGTAGAATTTGATTCGGGGAGGAATTGGTAATTGATGGTTTGTACACATTGCGAAAATGAGCTGGAATGCATTCATCAGATTATCAGTATTGGTGTTGCTGTTTAACTGCGGATTCATCTCTGCCATAAGGTTTAGTCAAGGCCCTCAATCCACTCATGTACACAAAGGAGAACAAGCAACCCTTAGGTGCGCAGTGGATGGAAAAAGGATTGGAAATTTTGTATTTTGGCACCTCGTTGAGCGAAATACATACATCAGTTATGATAATTACATATATCCCGATATTAGAGCCGGACGGTATATCATCATAGGAGATCACGAGAATGGCGAGTTTGACCTGGTCGTTGCTTCTGTGACCGTAGAAGATACAGGGACATATCAATGTGGGTTTTATTTTACTAATGATACACGGAACGAATTTGTTTTCCAAGAGGCCACTGTTTCACTGTTAAACCCGCCTTCCATATTCTACCCTCAATGTAGCCTGTCAACTGGGAATATGAACCCAAAACCTGGGGATACGGTGTCGATAGGGTGTGTATCGTTCGGTGGAACACCTCCAGCGTCACTCGCCTGGTGGAAGCAAGATACGATGTTGATAGAATCAATGAACAGTGTTTCTTCGCTAACGCATGTTCTAACACCTGAAGATAATGGTGTTGAGTTCATATGTTTGGCAACGGGACTGGCGTTGTCTGAACCTCGTTCATGTAAAGTTCTGCCTATGGTAATTCCACCGACTGTAGAAGTATACATGTCAGATGCTAGACCTAAGCTGAACGATCAACTGATACTTTACTGTGTTATCGACATCATAGGACCTATCCAAAATATAGAATGGTATTGGAATGGAGAACTTATTGTTAAAGACTCAAAAAGCAGACTTTCGGTATTAATGGACGGTGAACGAATAGTCATACAAAGAACCCAGAAATCAGACAATAACACGTTGGTTTCATGTTTTGTTAAAACATTATCTGGTTTATATGCTAATGGTTCAGCGACCATTACACTTTCTGCAGATCAATCAATAATAACGACGACACAAATGGTTAATATTATACACGAACCCTTACCAAATGCACCTTCAGAAGGGAATAATGTTGTTTTACCTGTGATTTTATCTGTTATATTAATTTTACTGGCTTTGGGTTTTCTTAAAATTTTTGTGAAGCGTTCTCAACATCGAACAATCCATGATGGAAAAGGTTTGAATAGTATTATTAAACGACCATTGGATAAAGAAGATAGTGATGGCCCTAAAGTACAAAAGAAAGTGACTTTTGTTTTGCCAAATCTGTCCCCAAAGCAGTCTCCTTCTAACTTTGCTCGTATAATTAGGATGAAGAAGTTGGCTAAAAAAGATCCCCATATAACAATATACATCGATGAAGACAACGATGGATTTGTCGAAAACGATGGAAATTCAGATACAAATTTGCCACGTTTAAATATACAAGATTGTAATAATACTGACTCTGATAAAACTAGCACATCTTTTGAACTTCAAGCTATAACCAACGCAGACAATCTACTGGACGAAACGCATTCTGTCACGTCACAGGTTACAGACAATACGCAAAACGTCACATGTGCAGACATTGAAACTTAAACGATAGAGTTACCGTCATACCGACGCAGATGTTTATCATTGTCTGGAATATTTGGTACATACCTTTTAGATAAGTCTATTAACCCATAGCAACACAAATCACTGGATCCTATCAATCTTTTCAACACCAAATTATTGGACTAGAAAACAATTACAAACTATACACTGTTATTATATTGTAATGTATAACGTGTTATGCGGAACCTTCATTTGAGGTTTCTGGTCTCAAAATCAGGAATTATGAAGATTGATATCCGTTGCGTTTACTTTGGGTTTTATTTTGTGTCACATCTAATGGAGAGTTCCTCACTTTTTACAGGATGAATATTAACGTCTTGCTTTATAAACCAATGTGAAATTTATGGGATTCAGATTGTGGCGTTGTTCATAGTCGTGCGTAAGAATCTAATGGTACCAGATTCAAACCCGTGATTGCAGTATTGGAAGGTTGTTAGTGAGGTTTCGCATACTTACAAAATACGAAAACGGATACGTCACACTTCCATTTTTGAAAAGTGCTAAATGTATTCAAAAATATATAAAAATTTTCCACATATGAATCGTTGATGATCTTCCTAAAATATTCAACAAATGTGACAGATGTTTAAGGTTTTCTATTCAAACATTACAAGAATTTATGACGTATCCGTTTTCGTTTTCGTATTTTGTAAAGTTGCGAAACCTCGCTATTAAGCCACAACACGACACGTTTCACAGGAGACCGAATATCCAACAATTCACCGGTGTATATTATACAATTGTATGCTATTCGGTAAGATAGCGATGTTAATCTAACCTGAATAAGATACTGTATGTGTGTGCTTTGAAATTCCTGTAGTTCTTGGTATTAGTTTGTAAACATGCAATATGTAGATATTAATATGAGACAAAAGAGATAATCTTAAAATAAAGAAATTTATATTGAATTTGAAATTTGTGTGAAAGTATTACTTCTCTCTAGAAAAACTATTATGCGTATTCATATATTATAATGTTTCGGTCAGTTTGTTCCAGGTGAAGATCTAACGGGGAGTGGACCATCCTACCCGGGCCCCCTTTATCACCCCGAAGTTGTCTTTCTCTTTGCACATTTAAGTAAGTTAAAATACAAAATTCAGTAACGCTACCGGACATAGGATAACGACGATCAGTTTACTACAATAGACGTTTCTGTTAGCAACAAAATGCGCCACATACGTCACGACTCACAATATGCCTATTGTTGTTTTAACTATATTATGGATAATTATACCTTTTGAATATGGACAAACTAAATATAGTCTGCGTATAATCGCCCTTTGCAATTTAAAAATCGGCACCTTGATTCCAACCACTCATTCAACGTCCTAATAAATAGTTTTCTACAATGTATGAATCCTACAGGTCATTTAACACTCCATATACATAAGGTAGTAAAATGTCTTGTTTTTTCACAGTACTATACAAAATTGTACAATCATGTGTTACGGTCACGTACTTCCAACCGGTACAGTGGGGATATTCGACTTTACTGGTCTAACTTCGACATTGAGAACGATGCCTTCGAGAAAAAAACAAAGCCACAGACACACATGCCCTTCTTCTCTCTAGCTGTTCTAGCCTGTTGACCCTAAATAGGCCTAGGTCCTAAGGCTAGGAGGCTACGAATAATCTAGCAGTTTTGAATTTTCTATGTGACTGGTTTGTGTTGTTAGCGTATAATATTTTGTGACCTGTTTGATTTCAAAATCGTCAAAAATTTATCGAGACTTCTCGTGACTATTCCCAATATTTGTGCCATTGTTAAGTCACATCATAGTCTTTTCAATTTTGCGCGAGATGAATGGATCGATCGACCGCCCGGCCTGCCGTGAATGACGAATGAGTATGTTATAACCTAATGAATATGCATTAATTTTCTGCTAGGTAGCCTAGAAGGTACTGTAGTGACGACCATGCATCATTAGTCTTGGTAAGTGGACGTTAACATAACAATTATTCGGCCTAGATGTTTTTTCCTCGATCGTGTGTGTGCATCGCAGTGATCAAGATGAACATATGATTTTGAAAGTTGAATATAACAAGGACATAGGCCTTACTATAAACCTGACTTCAAAAATCCTACAAAAATATGTTTGGCAGGAAATTGGATGGCTGTAAACTTGGATACCTGCCAGTTAGGTTAGGTTGAGAGCTTGTCATATGTCTAGGCCTATCCTGCCCGCACGACTTCCCGTGGACAGGGTGAGCTAGGCTTGTGTACTAAACTAGGCAAGGCCTGGATAATAATTTTTTGACATTTATTTTATGTTTCATTAACATCATAATCATCAATTTAAATAATCATCAATCATCATTACAAAAAAACAGCATCACATTCGCAACGTATCCACGGTTTCCTATCGGATCGTGTTTGTGTTGGTGCGACCGCAAAGAGACCAATTTATCGTAAACGATATATCGGCATCGATTTATCGGTATCATTATCGGTGTAAGTGTTACCGTACCGTTATACAATATGTTGCAATCTGGCATTAGTATTGCATAAACACCAAAAACTCAAGATTTATTATTATTACTTAATGCACAGATATATTTTTAGTGTCATAGTGGACTTCCTCCTTATGATATAGGTTTACTAGCGTAGTAGCGATACACTGCGTCTCAGACGGCGATTAAACGTGTACAAGACGTCAGATCGGAGAGCGTTAAAACCTGAGACTAGAAAAAAAACAAGAACGTCTCGACAGTTTAATCAGTTTTGATAACTGTTAATACTTTCTAATGACGCCCTCTATCGAATTGTTATGAAAAGTCTCTAGAATAAAACGGTCCTGGTGGCGCTATGCGGGAATGGCTTTATTGAAGGAAAGCGTTAAAGTTTTATGCAAAATCTGAAGCTTATATAAAGCTAATTTCATTAAAAGCAGTAGCCTAGTTCAATACATCTCTTCTTTAACTTAATTATACCCATTAATCTTATGATAATAAGGAGCAATACCATAGTCCTAAACATTAACAATGGAAAATTAATTTTTGGTGCATTCGTTGTTTCATAGCGTAGTCAATTTAATTTGTGAATTATTTTCTAAACGACGCAATGTGGACCGTATTTTTAGACACGGGAAGCGTCTCTATAAACAGCTTTTCAATAACGTTTGTCTGTCGGTCTATCTGTCTGTCTGTCTGATGGTCACGCACGTTTTTAGCTGTTCGGTTTTTCATGCATATAGCATTTTTAATAACCGTCATTGGATAGGTGTCAATTTAAATAGAAATGTTAAATATCTGCGAGATACGAAACTAGAAGAAAATATTTATAATCAACTCGTAATACATTAACATTAGGCTAGCCTGTCTCACAAGCCTTATGGTCCGTTGGGTTTATTCACTTTCATTGCCTGATTACTTTTAAAGCGCTATTTCGTCCCATAGGCGCTACTGACGTCCCATACTCACTTATTTTAGCTTAGCCATAAGGCCTGATAAAACAATTCATGCGTGACCATTCACACCCGAAATACGGGTGAGAATGGTCACGCTTGATTGAATTCAAAAATCACGTGATACCATTACATCACTCTCTCATGCTAATCAAAGTTTGGCGTTGCGAATGCCTTCGGAGGATTGGGTCTAAACATGAAGAAAAGAAAATCCCTAGGCATAGGCAACGTGATGGAGGATTGATTTTTTAAAATATAAATTAGGACAAAATTATATTCGTGAGAATACTTTCAAGGTATAAATTGTTGTTAGGTAGGCTTCTCAACTGGTGGTAATTGTTCTTTCGAAAGGGAAGCATTTTGATTGGTCGACTCTACTTGTAAACATTTATTCGATCCGCTCACTTGCCAAATACGGAGGGGCAAAATACGTCATTTATTTCTTGCTTCAGCTAGCGTTTGACAAGTCGCTTTGGGTGAAAAAAATTTATGACTTATTGTTGTCGTCATTGGCGGCGCTACATATATTACGAACAACGACCACACAGAAGCGACTTGGGGCAAGTCTAAAGTTAGGCCTATAATTGAATTAAGATATTGTTATAAATACAATTGTTAAAACTGTATACATATATATTATTATTTTCTAAATCTAGAAATATGGAAATTGCGACTAACGCCGCAGGCTACACAAATTGGCGACTTTTACGCCTCAGATAATAACGCTCTGAGAATATGAAATTTGCATAGCAGATGTTAACACTATAAAACTAAGAACGATGAACTTCACTTGGTTGCTGATCTTGATTGTATAGGTTTAGATCAGTGGCCACACTCTTATCTCCATTTGCCTTGTATAATTATGCGGTTGGAGAAAGGAATATTAGCCCGGTTTTGTTGGAAAAGTGATGATGTGCAGTGCACAAACAGATGGTGACACTGACCAATACTGCAGTTAGCATAGGCATTAGAGCATTAGATCACTTTAAATTTAACTGTAGTTAACACCTAAAATAATAATATTATAGTACACGGTTGCAATATTTGTTGAACCATAGGTCATAACAATTTTATCATTCTCCTATAGAGGGCGTAGGCCTAAACATGAAAACCCATTAAATTTTTCGGAAAAGACGTCATATTTCTTTGGGAATATTAGGTCCTACGTCAGATGTAGGGGCGGTAATTCTGAATGGCTGCAACCATTAATCATAGTTGACGTTTGTCTCTATACTTTGAAAGTAATCACATCGATTCACGATTACGAACGACCTCTGCGAGAAATGGACAAAATACAGAATAATACGTCTTTATTCAATAATTGATCTTAAGCCATATTTTCACAAAACACGTAGAAATGTTTAAAAGTTATCAATTGAAATATTGTTCTTATTAAGTTTTCTTTCGAGTCAGTCACCTCGATTGAATGAGGTAATTATAAAATAGAAGACAGGATCTTAAAACGAATTCTTACCTAAGCATTATCTCTTTGTATCTCATAATTTGATAAAAGCCTTTGCAACAATCGCTTAATTTTCCCTGGCTTAATTAGCATATGTATTTTTTGTATCTATTGTATCGTTGACATTTTTAGTATTTAAGTACTCTGTTGTCATGGACGGATGTTTTTTAATTATGACTAAAATGACACTTATATTATTTAGCATAGAAATAAGAATTCATAAACGGAAGCAAGCGGGTGGTTGGTAGTATGGAAATCATCTGGTTGGTGTTGTGTCAGGCTAGCCTAGCAATAGGTATAAGTTTCAAGTATGGCCCTGAGTCAGCTAAGGTATTTCAAGGGGAAATGGCCGTTCTCGAATGCGCAGTTGAAGACAAATCAGCTGGAAACTTCGTTTTCTGGCAGCATGTTACGTCGAACACGTTTTTAAGTTCTGACGATAAGATACTGTCTACTGTCAAAGATAATCGTCTTGCTATTGTCGGAAATCAGGAAATGGGACAATATAACCTTATGATATCGCATGTTGATGCTCCTGATGATGGCGTCTACCGTTGTGGATTTCAGTTAACAGATAATGAAGGTAGTATATTTGTATTTCGTGAGGCAAACTTAACGGTCTTGGTCCCACCACATGATTTTTACCCAAGGTGTAGCATTAATAAGAAAAGTCTAAATTCTGTGCCGGGAGACGCCGTCAGTTTAGCCTGTGTATCTATAGGGAGCAGTCCTCCAACAGAGTTGACTTGGAAAACCAACGTTTCTATAATAACAACTAATATAAACGCAGCTTTTCTTATTGTGAAACTTACCCCTGAAGATAATGGAATAGACTACGTTTGTGAAGCATCGGGAGAATCTCTTATTCAGAATAGGTTTTGTTCTATAACACCAATGACTATACCACCGACGGTTGATATAACACCAAATAATACAGATCCGGCGATCGGTGAAACAACCACGTTATCATGTAACGTAGAAAACGCACTCCCAGCTTTGAAAGAAATACGTTGGTTGATTAGTGGTATGCGACTTATCGAAATTAATAGTTCTAACGATTATTTTACAATGGGATATAATAGAAATATTCTGGTTATAACTCGAGTGAAAAGAAGTGATGACGGTATAAATGTGACATGCGTTGCTGTAACCACAACTGGAGTTGAGGGTCAGAATACATCAGTATTATCTCTACAAGAAATACAACCAACAGCAGCAACACATTCTACTGCATCTGTCACAGAAATAGTAAAGACGACGTTGGTAAATCTACCAACGTCCACACTTTCAATTAAAGTTGAACCAAGTACAGTAGCTGGAGCCATGACAAATTTACACCAGACTTATGGAGGATTAAAACCGACAACAGAAAATATGGAGCTGGAAACTACGACATACGATATTCCTAAAGGTAGTACGACATCTCCGGTTGTAACGGTAAGAGAGACACAGGAAGTTGTCACATTCGATGTAAAACGACATACGACCGTTTCTTCTACGTCTCTCTCAAATGAACGCGCTCCGCCTAAAGATGATGTCGCACCTCCTATAAACGATTTTCAATCATCAGACGACAAACTGTCAATTGTTATTGTTCTGGTTGTTGTCGGAGTGTGTTTCTTCGTCTTTGTAACATTCGCTTTATTTATTGTCAGATGTTGGAGAATGCAACACCCAAAAGAGAGTAAGACCTCAAAACCTCCACGGGTAGAATTAAACAATGGGAAACTTGCTATGCATACAAATCCATTATATATTGCAAGTAGCGATGACAGTAAAGAGGAAAAGTCCACAAAGGAACAGAATGAAAACAATGATATACCTGTATAAAAAAAAAAATCTGAAATTGTATTGTGTTAGCCTTAAACAATAAATTATTGCAACAGGCATTAATAGATACTCCGTATTTATAGTTACTTTTGTACAGTTTATTTAAAAGAACATAGTACACTGTAATAATTGTCACATACATTCACTCGTTTCCATTGAGGGCGGACTACACTTTGACCTATATACAGTTCGGAGCCGCATCTCTGAACAGTACTGTATTTTATTCAAAATATAAGCAGTGTCATGCCATGTGCTAGATTTGAGTAAATGTAGTTATATTATTATTATTGCATTAACAAAATAAATTAAGTAACATTACATTATTTGCAGTTAATGCATAGGCTACGACCAATTAGTGGTACTAGATGAGGTTTCACAACTAAGCGAGACTCATGGTGAGAGAATAAAAACAAAATGAATCATTTAAATGACATTCACAATATTATGACCACAAAACTTGAAATATGGGGACATTTTTTAAGAGAATCGACCACAAAATCAGTGGTGGCGCCAGCGGGGGGCCAGGGGGACCAGCCCCTCCCCCGGTCGGGAAAAGCTGGGCCCCCGTCGGGGAAGATTAACCACTTTCGTTGTATAACCGCCCCCAAAAATAGGAAATAGGCAGATAATTGGGCCAAAAACGGAGAAATAACGTTTTTTTTGTTTTTGCTCGTCGAAGCCAAACCGGTAACCACGCCCACCCGGATCCCCCGAGTTTTCGACCTTGTCGGGGACCATGGCCCCCCTGTCGGGAGCCATGCCCACCCCCACCCCATCGGGCAAATCTCTGGCGCCACCGCTGCACAAAATACTCTAAAATAAACAATTAAAGACATTCATTATCAGAAAATATGCAATAAAGGACACTTTCATGCATCAAAACTGATTAAAAATGAATACCATAACGAAATGCCATAGTAGTACCACAGTAGTAAAAAAATAATAAAAACAATTTCTCAAAAAGGTGACTACATAATTGGAAATTAATACTCCCTGGCTTGGAGCTCTATATGAAACCGTTTGATTAAATAGTAGCTAATCTTTTCCATAGATTTATTATTTACGGCTAGATGGTAAACTTAACACTGTAAAACTGCAGTCTCATGTTGGTACCTACTATTTTGATTTCTCAGGCTTTGTCACAAACATGTAAGTTAAATGATGATAACTGTTTTCAAATTATTGTATTTTTTACATTCTTTTGTAAAACAAATTATTTACATATGTCACTTATATTTTATGTTATCAATGTCTTTATATTTGGAATAAATTTACCTTCATTTATTGATAAATTTGAAACTTCTATGAAAGATAATGAAAGATTGGGGCGCAATTATGAGTTAGAACGAAACACAATTTGATTGTTTGCTTACAGGGAACTGCACTTTGGGGCTATGTATTCTGCGGAAGCTCACCATCTAGCCGTAAATAATCTATGATCTTGTCTCATTACACACGACAATTGAGGGCGCTCGATTGTTTCAAAACTTTGAATATTCCTGAAAGTGAATTGATCAATTAATGATTTAAATTTTAGCCTGTTTTCCAGTCGATTATTAATCCAAAAAAACAGCGATTCAGAGGTGTTTTTGATCGTTAATTTTTAACAATTACGATTTTCACATTGAAAGAAAAGGGGGTCACTCTCGACTTTAAACTAGTCAACAAACGTTACGTTAGAGTATGGGTTCAACTTTAATGATTTTGTTAACAATCGTGAGGTGCTTCCGAGGCAGCCCTCGACAAAAATACAGGTTTTGGGCCTAGAACAGGGCCGTAGCCAGAGTTAAAAAACAGACGAGGCGAAGTCTGGGGCCATGCACGATTCCAGGGACTGGAACCCTCTGTTGGAGGTTAGAGGGTGAGTCCCCCTTATAAAGCCAAATTTTGAAAATTTAAGACGAGGCGATCGCCTCGTCTGCTTCTTGCTGGCTACGGCACTGTAGAAATAAATCACGTATATTTTCACTTTTTACATATTTTTGGTGGGTTTTCCATGCCTAGTCAGATAATTAGGCCTAATATGAATAGAATACAAACAAATGCATGCCATGCAGGATATGGACAAGCTTATATTTCTCAATCTTTGATTTGATTAGATTACTTGAAGCGGAATGAACACCAGCCATGCACTGACTTTTACCGCTAGTCAAATTGCTTTTTATTTAGTAAAGTTCAATACGTTTTATGAAGTGCGCCATCAGTGGATGAATTGAAGTAATGGGAAGCAACCGATGGACGAAATTAGAGTACGGAGGAGTGATGTTCCACTGATAATTAAACGGAATTATACTAAATTTCTATGTATATAGTCCTCTAAACGAACGTGGACTATGAATATGAAGTACAGGTATGACAATCCACCTCGAATAAGATGTACAGTAGTTCATAACAAACCATACAAACATAAGTTAATGGTCGTTGAGGGCGACATAACATTAACGCAACCCATTTCACATTTTCTTACTATCGCATCATTACAAAAAAAAAACTAGAATGAATTAATGTTGTTATGTTCTACAGGCTGTGGATATGAGTGTAGGAAATGAGAGGGGAAATAGCTTATGACATAACGCGTGTCGCGTGACCTTTTGACTAGTTTCAATATACATCAAATCTTAATTTTCTTCAAAATTACATTTGTCATGTAAAATATTATGTACACCGTGCAAAAAGTATTCAAATGCTAAAACATAATTTGTGTATGCTCTTTGGTTTTATACAAAATGTATTAGATCATCGAATGTCATAGTTTTAAACTTAACACGCTGAAAAATACCTGTATAGCCAATTATGAGAAATAAAAAAAAACTTTAAAGGACAAGACTAGCTTGTATTAAATTACTTAGTTAGGAGGCACCCAAGTCCGGGATGAGGACCTAGGCACAACTGGTGCTGACTTGGATTTCCCATTCTGTTTGTTTCATCATCATCATTATTATTATTATTAAGACTTGTTCACGGTAGATTAAAATACTACAGTTAAACCTCACTGTGCGAACACCTCTCGTAAGCGGACACCTCCCATAATGGAAACTAATTCAAAGACCCGTTTGTTCTTCCTAATCATAAATTTGGTACCTCTCGTAAGCGGACACCTCCCGTAAGCGGACGCAGACACTTTTTGTCTTAAATTTTAAGATTTCTTTAACGTTAATTTACCTCCTATAAGCGGACATCCCGGAAAATTCGGTAATGTTTCTGAACAATGAATACATATTTCTGTACGAACTCTTCCTTATACAGTAATTGCTGAAAATCATTATTACTGAACCAATTAAAAAAAAAAATCTATAAACAACATTTAATAAAATATATAATACAGTGTCTAGAAATTTGAGAGGCCACGTCATTGCTTTGAGAAGGCCATGAAATGTGAGACATAGGCCTATTTAATTTTACAACTTTGGCCCTCTATCGGCAGAAATACTCGTAAGCGGACACCTCCCATAAGCGACACTTTTCTGACACCAGAGGGTGTCCGCGTACGAGAGGTCCAACTGTAGGCCTAGATCTAATAGACCTACGTGTAAATAACTAGCAATTGTATTATTTCTACCTAATGTAATATTCGACTTCGGCATTATTGTTAGTGTACCATACGTCGTACGCATTTTGTAACCAATGATGGATCAAACGCCCTCTTTATGACTTATAGTAAACCTCCTTTAAGATCTTTGGGAAAGACACATCATTTATAATATAATGTTTGAGCGTAGCATGTAAATACAGTATAAGATTCGTTTTGATATAAGCAGAAAAAACTAAGCCTCGAAAATACAAAAGATATTTACGCACAATTGTACATTTTTACCAGAAATATTTAGGTCAGATATAACAATGTAAACTGTTAGTCTGATACAGTTGATTGGCTTGTTATTCAAATTCACTATACACTTCTTTTATTGTGAGGTAAGCATCGTCTGCAACCAAGTAGAACTGCAGTAGCAATGTTTCATACACAGTGTCACAATGGGTGTTTCAAGCAGGACTTTTACATATTTTCTTATTTTATTCCTTAATTGCAAGTGTATTGGTGTACGATTAATATCAGGACCTGTCGATTCGCTTGTTTCAACAGGGCACACGGTTAGACTGCAATGCAAAATCGACGAAGTTATTGCCGAAACTATAACATGGACCCATGGATCGATCATATTAAGTTATGACAGGCAAATTAACAGTTATCTCGATACAAAACTTGCGCGTCGCTATCTAATTACAGCTTCAGCTGGCAACCGCTTTGATCTTGCTATCCGGGATGTTCAGGTAATTGATAGTGGCACATATACATGTGGTTATATATTTGATAAAATGATGTTTAGCTTGCAATCTGCTAAGTTGGAGGTAGTGAAACACGCAACGACTCTCTACCCTCGTTGCTTCACCGATCAATCACTAGATAGTCTTCGGGCTGACGATTTAGTGAATTTAAATTGCGACGCTGGACCGTATGCACCGCCAAGTACACAAATATCATGGACAAGATCCGGGAACTTGCTTGTAAGCGAGATCGGCGAGTCGTACCTTCGGCATCGAATCATGGTAACGCCCGATAATTACGCGGTTACGTTTACGTGTAAGGTAACTGACTTTTTAACAGGTCTGCACAAGGCATGTAATATAACCATACCTAATATTATTGCACAGGGTTTATCGATAACTGTTCTAATTTCACCACCAGTAATCGAGGCTGAGGTGGGCACTGAAGCTGTTTTTATGTGCGAAGCACATGGCTTAGAGAGAGACGAACTGCCAGGGTACAGTTGGTCAATTAAAAATACCGAACTCATAACAAGCAGACGTGCACAATTACAAAATCAACAACAGGTATTAAAAATTGTGAATGTGCAGCTAAGCGATGATAGATCACGATTTATATGTGAAGTTAATACGGCTTCACGGCGTAAAGGATCACGGGAAACGATATTATACGTAAAATCTCCGCCGATTGTGATTCCTAACAATAATGACGTTTCTTCGCGTGATACGTCTGCACCTAACGTCAACAACCAAGGTAAGATCGATAACGAATACACGCATCGTAACCGAGGTGGACTAAAAATTGGACTATCTCTCACAACAGCTACGGTTTTCATTATCGTAACTATACTTTATATAGTGGTGGTAATTTCAAGAAAATACAAATTAAGACAACCACCTAGAAGTAATACACAACCAGTAGATGTTGTGGTTCAGGATTCTAGCACCACAGTTGAGCGTCGATTTAGCTTCTCACTATTAGGCCTATTCAAATTTAACCGTAAGGTTGAAACTAAAACTGTAAAACGAGTCAGATTTGCTAAACAAGAGCAAATCCAACTATAACAAGGTAATCAAAAGATTACATCCTTGCCCTGTGTGTAATTCCAACACGACCACATTCTTACGTGTTTCCAGGGAAAAGAATATTATTCTTGAAATTACCAATACAGAAGCTTTGAATTGCCAACGGCATCAAGGCATGATATCCATGATTTCTGTTTGTATAGCATTGAATAATTTACGGTGTGTGACCAAATAGTTTTTTTAAATAGACTCATATGTCTGTAAAGTTTAGCCGACCTGTTAAGGCAGTAGACATTAACAAAACAATTTACCGAAGATGATATAAATCGAATCTTTCTTAAAGACCATATGAGATTGTGTTCAGATTTTAAGAGCATTTTGGGAGCTGCATGTTATAGTTGCCATCCACCCTTTATAGAAATAAATTAGTTTTGGTCATTATAATTAGTTTTTGATTGCTATTTCTAATACTGGGTGAAAATGAAAAAAAAAAACATGCAAAAAGGTCAAGCTGTTGATGTCATACGACACCAAACGCACACATGGCATTCTTATAAAGGATAAAGCCTATTAGTAACTAAACGTACGAACAGTTCACATTGTCAGGATCACTGCTTACGTCATTAGACACTGTTTAATTTGATCTCGGCATTTTGAAGCATTTAATATTGTTTGTTATTGTTAATTAAAACAATAATGTTTTAATAGTTCAGCAGAGGAAAAAATAAAACAGAATTATAAAAATCTGAAGAACATTTTAAAGCTAATATAAAGCATGTTAAAGTGCATGTCATGTGGTCTTTAAGCATGTATTTTTGACATTATAAATCCTAGCATTTACAATACTATTATTTTTCTTCACTTTCTTATTCATCTCTATTTACTTGTCATAGATTTCAATATTTTGAAGTAAACTGTTTCCTCATAAAATCACAAGTTGTTTTTTTTTTCTTTCTGAAACCTTCAATGTTGTATTATGTACTTTCTGATTAAACTATTTAAGCTTAACCGTAGTATTTGGTAGGCACACAGTTCAATTCAATTTGACTGGACAGATGTATTTCTTAAAGCGGATGAGATAAAACCAGGTGGGAGTGACTTGGCGTGACTAATGTAGTACTAATTGTATATTACACGTCTTTCATAATCTCATTAGTAACATATGTGTATAAAACATTGAATTAATGCGAGATGATGATTAGCAACATTTTAGTAATGGTTGGTTCTTTACTAAAACTTTATTCTTGTTTAAGACGGCCATTTCACTTAGGTTATTATTGGTGAAAACACAATCATCTGAGACTAAATTTATTGGCGTATGCAGGGTTGCTTAAGATTCTCGAGCACCCCCATACAGAGGTAGAAAACACTAATATTACAACTATCGATTAGGTATCGAGCTCCCCTCGTTCAGATGAAATAAGCAGGAAAACAATTCTAATTCTAGAGGAGAAGAATTACAAATCACTTATTCTCATAAGCGTAGAATTGGCTGAATAATGTAACTTTTGATTTGCTCGTCAAAGTTGGTTTTAATCACACGCACCAATTTCACATACCCCTTGATACGCTCCTGTTCACTTTGTTCACTTTTAGTGTAATGTATACGACAAAGCCCGCACATAAAACTTTAATGAGTATCTTATACTTAATTCAAAACAATAATAAGAATTATGACAGGTCTAACGTTACATTATGCATTCTATCAAGATTCAGCGTTTCCAAATCCACTACATTAAATTATTGTATTTATACGATCAGATGTAATATATAAGTAGGCCTACTTTGTTTAGTATAACGAATTGCCGATTTCATATAATAGTATTCAACTTATAAATTGTAACCAAGACTGCATAATAATAATGATAATAATAATAATAATAATAATAATAATAAAAATAATAATAATAAAAATAATAG
>JAOTQE010071624.1:0-16899 GCA_025631205.1 Nesometra sesokonis
CTGCCCCCCCCCCCCCCCCCCAAATACGCCCCTCAATGGTTAGAAGAAACAAAGATTGTAATGTTTACTGAAATTATTGCTATGCTAACAAATCAAAACCAGACTTTACACATGATGACATACCTGCCAACCCAACCAATTTCGGTGGTAAGCTAGCACTTTTTTCACTTTCATAACACCTACTGCTTCTCTAAGGTATTCCCAGCATGTTTTTTAAATGGAATATACTTAAAATTCAAGCTAATTTTCCTACAAATGTAAACAAAATTTTCTCAAATATGACTGCAAAACCTAGGAAATATCCTCGCCAGCAGGAATGCGTGCCCTGTCTTTGGCGTAATCTTTATCTGGTCTGGCATCCTACTGCTCTTGACATTACAAATATTGGCACGTATGTGATCAGTTTAAATATAATATAATTGCTTGAATAAGGGCCTCTATCAAATAAACGGCCTCTAAACATAGTTTTAAATCGCACGTTTGGATAAGCGACCTTCCTAATTTCAACAAGCACTTTTTAACAAACAAATTTTTAACAAGTATTCACCACTATCAACAATCTGTTCTGTGAAATGATACTTATTACAGTTGCTGATGTGGTGCAATATTTATTTTTTTATCAAAAATAATTACCTAGAAATAAACTGGAAAAGTAAATCCAATTCCAGAGCTTGATGAGAAAATATAGCAAACATAACAGCACCAATGTAAGATACATTCGCCTTTCACAAGTTCTTGATGTACTGCTATTGCTGCTGTTACTGTACACTTTTAGCATGACTATTGTTATAATGGTTAACAGTAAACATGCGATATGGTAATCATGGTGTAAGGAATTCTGAGGTGTTGTTTTTGATGTTGCTAATAATGTAATAGAAACAAGCATCCCACCAACTACAAGTCCAGAATTCTGCTCATTCCTGTAAAAACAATATTAACAAATACAAATTTTAATCAAGTACTTAAAAAATCACAATAGCAGAATATTTTAAAGTACTGTACACTTATCAATCATGCCAAAGAAGCAGATCCAATTTCTATACTTTCTAACAGTCTCACTTTACTTTTACCATAGACTGTGTGTTATTTAGGCCTATTGTTTGCACTATTAAACTGGCATGTGAGAGTGGCATAAGTGTATGATGTGGGATCACAGTTTATTATATTTTTCATAGTACCTACATAAGCCACGACGATATGTCTATGGAGAAAACAACACACCTATTTCAGCTCGATCTTGGTTGTTGGGCCAAGATGCAAACATTTTACAATGTTGCACCTCTAGATGCTCATTTACATTATAAATGCTTTTTGAAATTTAACAATTGCATGCACTCGGGGCATGACTATGTTACCTTTGAATATAAAAATAAAACCACACCCACCTCAGTTCCACAATGGTTGGTGCTGAGATGGTCAAACTTTAGAATAATGACACCTAAACACCTGGAGCTTCAAGGGGTCACAATTTAACGCAATTGGGGTATGCATTGTTATAAAAATAAAACACTGATCTCGTTTCATCATGATGAGATGAAGTGAGAAAATACATTGGCCTATAATGAAGCATCTTTAAATATTCAGAATTTGGACTCTTTTCAATTTAATTTCATGTAATTGAAATGCAGGGTTTTTGACATAGGGTTTGGGTTTGCTAGACAATGGAGTTTACCTGAAGGCTGTTGGTAGAAAAGGATGTTCATCCGAACCATTAAAAACTCCAACTGCAGGGATGTCTCTGAACCCCCTCAACAAGGCTGGGGAATCTGAGACAATTACACATAGTGTCACATAAAAATGCTCACAGTAATTGTGGACTTCTCGTTTCAGACACATTTCCATAAGTTGGTCATTGGTTCAAGAAGGAAGGGCTGTTTTCCACAGAGGACACAAATTATCTGACTTGCAATTTTCAGGGTCAACTAGTAAGGGGCAATACAACAAGTTTTTTCTCGGCCTAATAAAATTATAAAGTTTCCACTGATAAATAAAACATCATAAAAGTGTATGATTTTCCGTTAAGCAAATTGATTTTTTATTTCAAAGAATTATGTAAAAAACTAGTAAATTTAAAAAACTATGAGGTACTGTACCAACCTGAATTTCAATCCCAATGATTTCAACAAAGATTCTTGCCTGATTGTGTACTGACCCCAACAGCTAAAACCAAAAACTGCAAAAGAAAATTTAATAAGTGGAAAGATGCTTATTTTATTTTTTATTAGTTTTTTTATTTCGTGTCACATCCAACAGCAACTTTACTCGCCACTTACAGGATGAGATCTACGCCATGCTTTTTGAACCAAGTCTCATTATGAGGCTTGGGGAGTGGCGTCGTAAAGTTGTGGTAACCAACCTAGCGTTCAGCCAGGATCGAACCTAGGACCTCGGGATTTAAAGGTAATCATGCTAATCGCCAAGTGACAGCGTCACACAGCAGTGGATCCACACCAGATTCTATTTTGGTGTGGAACAGCCAACAATGAAATAAGTAACATTCAATCAATTGAAAAAATAAATCCATGTCATGGATGCATCCTGGAACTGTGGCATAGCCAAGCCAAACGTCGAAAAATTGTAAACTGAATTCTTAATAGATTATGAAACTATGCATTACTATATTTAGAATGCAAACAAATTCAGTTTCATACAATGGTGTTAAGTTATGAACAATCAAAGACTGAATATTTAAAACGTAAAGCCCAGCGCTCTCTTGAGGCATTTTCCTCAGAAAACTACCTCGTAAGGCACTTTGAGAAAACTACATTTGAAAATTGCTTATCAGTATACATTGACAAAGGTGGGTAATTTTTAATTTTAATTTGCATTTTTTGAAAATCTTCTTTTGATTATGATGATTTGGATATTCTGAAAATTGTTAATATGAAAGTTGAATGTCTGATCCGTAGGTTTTTTAAATAAAATATGAAAAAATTGAAAATGTTTTTATTTGTGTCTATTGTGGAAAACAAGCTTTGAGATTTTTGCCTCCTTTGGCTTGGCTCTGCCCCAGATGTCCTCTAATTTTTTGATCTAGTGAGACTGCACCTTTAAACTGGAAAAGTCCAATAGTACTAGGGATGCTTAATTGATGAATAACTTTGCATAGGACAAGCAAGTACTTTTATCGTATTGCAAGGGGTATGCTTATTCAAATGATACATTTTGATATATATTTCTATTATTCCAGATGGGTGTATTTTAAGGGTGCATATTCGCACGGATATGATAACTACAAAACTACTTGAAATGTAATACCAGTTAGTACAAGGATTCTTAATGTACTCTCTAGATCAATCAAAACAAACAGAACACCAAGGGTGAATACAAGTACTTCTGTGACAGCAATCAACATAATTGGCATTATCTGGAAATATAAATGCAAAAAAAATTAAAATATGACATAATAATATTTTCCTATATTTTATATACTCAACTGAAACTTGGAAGAATTTAAAAAATAAAATAATTCATTATAACTCACCTGAGCAGCTACAAATTTAAGTTACTTGTGGGGCAGAAAAAAACTTAATTGGCTACAATCTTGGGAATAGATGCCAAGAAAAACAATGCTTAGGCTCCTCTCTGAAACATTTTCAGCAGGTGACCAGACCAATGCCTTTCTATCGAAGATTTAAATACATTTAATGGAATAGCGCTTACATCAGCTCCAGAGTTCCAATAACGAACACTTCTTTGGGTAAAAGCCCCAACCTTAAATTAGTCCTGAAAAATTGTTGGGTTGAGAGAAAGATTGAGCCCAGAGACAGTCCCACATAGAGATGAATACAAAAAAAGAAAACATTGCAGGCATCATGTTTAGTGTTATTAAACCCAAAACTTTGAACATTTTTTTTCTTAATTTGTTCATTTCATTTGAAGAAACAAAAACAATAAAAACATGAGGTACAAATATTCCAAGTTGGAAAATTGATCTGATGACGATTAGGCTCATTTTAACCAAATTAACATGGCCCCGATCGCCTGCTACTACCTGACAAATTCGGTTAAGCCACCTAGTTAGAACCATAGATTTATTATTTACGGCTAGTAGACTTAACACTGTAGAATTGCAATCCCATGAGGCACCTACTACTGACAGTCATAAGCCTTCTTCAGAAACATTTGAGTCAAATAATAATAATAATAATAATAGTTTTATAATTATTGTACTTTTAACATTCATTTGTCATAAAAATATTTAGGAATGTTACATATATTTTATGTTGTCAATTGTCTTTACATTTGGATTAAATTTTAAGAAAGATTGGGAGCGCAATTTCTCCGTAGCAGCAGCGAAAAGGGCAGAGATAAAAAATTATTAGCTTATCAATCCCTCCCGCCTCAAAAAAAATTGAAAATTTCAATACAGCAAAATGGCGATTTCTCTTTTTTTTACATTTTAATTTAAAGGTCAGCCAGTATAAAGACTACAGTGCTTTTTTAATGAACACTTGTTTTTAAACATTTACAAATGTTTAAATTGTGTACTGTACTTGTTGAAATAAACACTTGATTTAAATAGTCTTTCTTTTGTTTTACTCTGATTACCGAATTTAAAATAAAAATCGTCCTCCCTCCCCATTTTTTGTGGTTATCAGATTTAAACAATCCTCCCTCTCTCTTTTTTTTTTAAGAGTGATAAGCTAATACTTTTTTCTATCTGCCCTAAAACGTATCAATTTGATTGGTTGGATTTTAGACATGTCCTTGAGTAGTAGGCGTTTCCATGGAATTGGACTTTGGGGCTGTATCTCAATGGAAGATCCCTCTACTAGCCATTCATAAAAATAATACATCTATGGTTACAACAAACCAAATTACTGAATGCAGACTATGTTCTGACGTCTAACCCAGTATGATATGTGCTTCTTTATTATGCCAGTACTGATCTAGTTAGTAGGCTTGGGCTGGCCTCCTCCTACCAGTTTCCTCTTCCTGCTCCGACCGGGGAGATGTACATCTCCTGCACCAGGATTTGTAACATACATAGGGATAGGGTCTAGATATCCGGGCCTAGCTTTTTTAGGCCTTCTGCTTTGTTAATGTTTGGGCCATGCTAAATCTAGGCCTAGCCTTTAACAGAACTTTCAGGCATAGATCTATACCTAAAAAAAGGCCTAGGGCCTAGGCTATATCATAAAATGTACAATTTTAAAAATCTTAGAAGTTTACCAAATGTTATAAATGAAAGAAAACCAAATGGGTTACTTATTAACAGTACAAACCATAGCATGTTTGTGGCCTGTTCAATGAACCGTGAAAGCGCTTACTTGCTGGCTGTCAAACCGGCAATCGTATAAATAGGATAGTATCTAAAAATACCCTGGATAACGTATTGGTGTTGCTTAAGTAGCAGGTTGTCGTGTGTATAATACCTGATTATGATTGGCAGATGGGTACCATGTGATAAATTGTTTTGTTTACTTCGGTGAAGGAGAACTTAATTTTGAATGTTTGCCTTAAAAGCTTTAGAAACGACAATTTATGTGAGAATTATCTTAAAATAGTATGGTAAGTGTTTATATAACTTAGTTGCTCTTAATATTTATTCATAATGTATCGATTTATAAAGCATAATATCATATGAACCTAAGATTACGGCTAGGCCTCACTCGTGAATAGAATGAACCACTTCTGGTACTGCTGAACGCCACCGTTCCCTGTATCCGTCTTTCCATGCCATGTCTTAACTGGCATAGGCCTAGGTTTGCAATATCTAAGGAACCATGAAGAAAAACCTGGACACCATCTAAATAATAACACTTAATTGTTTAGATAATAGCAAAATTCTTATTATTGTCAAATGGAAAGGTAAAAGAAAATGATTTTTTGAAAAGCCATTTGAACATTGAAGCCTACAACAAGAGGCCATTGCCTATCTAATCAAGCTAATATAGTTGGAACTGTTGTTTATGTGGTCGTGGTTTTTCTTGGATAATTAGCTTAATTTATTGAAAAATAAATTGATTTAAAATCAATTATAAATTATTGATTAAGCTGGATAGTAAAATTTATAAACAATTAACATATAAATAATACTCAACTCGGAGAGTGCAAACCTCGGCCAAGTGCCAAAATTCTCACAAATGCAGCTTTAACCATTTAAAATTTTGGTACGTTGTCCTTTTTTGCTAATTTTTGCGTTTTTACTACAAAGCTACAGTACAGCGTTAATTTTTTGTTTTCAATAAAGATAACGATTCTAAGAACAGTGTGTAGAAATTAGTAAAGTTGACCGCGATCTGGCTAATTATTTCCTTCTATAAAAAATCAGATCGTACACTGGACAGCGTATGTTTTCCAGATAAGTGACTGTGGATCTTCACTAAAATTTAAACAAATTGTTTCTTTGGTCATTTCCAAACTTCCCTGAAAAGTTTGTCAAAATATTTCAATTATTTTTTGAGTTATGTGCTGTGAGCAGACAAACACGCACACACACACACATACCTACACAAGTGAAAACAAAACCTCACCAACTTCGTTGGCGGAGGTAGTCAGTCACTCATTTTATGTTATTCTGTATATAGATGAAACTTGTTTGTACATAAAAATTTTGAGTAGAACTAAACAATGTTGTAAAACTGATAAATCAAATCTTTATGTTTTCTCTAATAATACAATTGCTTAAAATCTGAACTACCCCCTCTATGATTTAGGTATAATGGCTGGTATTCTTAAAACTAAGAACCTTAGAACAGCGCTATTTGGCCCTAGGCTATCCATAAACTTGTCCCCCTGCAATACAAAAAAATTAGAATGCTTCAAGTCTGTCTAGGTTTTAAGTCTGATGCAAAAGTACTGTATACTTGCCAAGTCTCACGCATTGGAGCCTATTTCAGACGTCTCACGCATAAATTACAATATCTCACGCATTAGCAGAATTCTCACTCAGAGTCATAAGTAGTCATTCCAATAGTTTTTCTCACGTAAGACATAACATAGACCAAAATACGGTAAAAACCGCCCCCAAACAGCGATAATTTGGGCAGAAACTGCCCAAAAATGTTCAGATGACGTTTTTTTTTTTTTTGCTTGTCAGACCAGTATGGGAGAGGATATGGCCCAGATAGTAGTGGCGAGGTTTGTCTCACGCATTGGAGAGAAAAAGTTGGCAGGTATAGTACTGTAGTCACCTTTTTCCTTAATCTGGGATTCAATCTTAATTTAGCCCTGGACTAAAGTTAGTAAGTTTTAAGAATACCAACCAATGTGGTTATTGTACAGTAGTTTAAATATTTGATCAATATAAAGGCCCATTCCATCCAAATCTAAATTTGAATATATTGTATTTAAGTTTATAAATATATTAGTGATATGTCATATTTATATCATTTTATTACTTCAAAACATTATGAAAATGCAAAATAATAACTTAATTAATTTTATATTTAAATTATTGTTTTAGGAGACATGGTTGTATCTGATTAAAATGTGATCATCTGATCGGGAAATATGCATCCGCTGAAGGAGGATGAATACAACTCGGATATCAGGAGAAAGAGATGGATGTTGTCAGTACTGGTTCCTACTGGGTGAGCTATGAATGGGCTAAAAATAAACAAACAAAAGTACTGTATATTCCTTTCTTTATAATACACTTGCGGGGAAAGTTTTATAGGGGGAGCATGCAGCCTCCCCCACCCCTAATATCACCCAAGCAAACTGCACTCACTCTCTTAAATTGTGTGCCCCACCCCCAATAATTGACCATAAAAAATAAAATTGGTAACAACATATAAAAAGGGCAAAGTAATTTTATTTTCTTGCTTGTCAAATTTAAAATGTGAAAAAAACATTCCAACTCCGATAGAAATAGTACGCCCCCACCCCCTTACCTGAATCTTGGATCCGCCACAGACTTGATTGTTGGGCTTTTTTAGATCAGTTACGATTGTTGTGTACCAATCTAAAAACCAGACAGTGGACCTATTTGTAATTGGAAATATGCCCTGTATAACCATCTAGAGGCAGGATACCCACCCCTGCCTCACTCAGTCTATTAAAGAACCCCCCCCCCACCCTCCACACACACCAACCCATCTGTCCCTATACATTGATATTTTTCCACTCCCATCTAGTTTAAACTTGGCATCTTCGTTATGATGATGTCATAAACCTGATTATCATGAGGACATAAAGATGATTTTTTTTTATTTTAGGGTGCTAATATATGGATCTCATTCGGTGCTATTGAATTTGAGTAAAGTTGATGGAGTTGTGCCATTTAACTCAGCCTCATGTGTTGTAATGATTGAAATTTTAAAGGTACTCTTTTCTTTTAAAAACATCCATTTCATTTCAAACACTTCTATTGTTTCTTACATTAAAAACAGATCACATGTTCATTTTTTCAAATTGAAAAACAATATATTGTTTTTCAATTTAAAAAAAATGAACATGTTATCTGTATATATAGGCCTACACTTACAAGAAGGGTAGTGGATTATACCCTGGGATTATAGCCAGAAAGTACCATCTCCTATTGTATACCTGTCAACTCTACATACCTATTTTGGATGTCTCACATATAGATAATTTTTCTCACACAATAGCCAAATTTTCACGCATAGACAGTCATGCAAATACATTTTCTCACGCATGAGAAAATATAGAGTAAAATACAGCAAAAATTGAAAAATTGCTCTCAAAGAAGTGAAAATTGTGACTGAAACCTGGCAAAAATGGGCAGATGATATAGGTTTTTTTTGCTTGTCAAGATCGTGCGATTGACATTCACTGGTGGTGGTTAATGTCTCATGCATTGACGGCAAAAAAAGTTGGCAGGTATACTATTATCCAAAAGGTCCACTAATCAACTTCAAGTAAGAAAGTATAATGCATACTCCAAGCAATGTGATACATGCCATCGTGACAAGACTCAATATTTCAACATAAATTATGCATTTAACAACTGCAACATGATATTTTTTATTATAATTATTAATTATTTGTATGTTTTCTGTTGCTAGTTGATCATTTCTTTGATGCTGCTATGTAAGGAGTCTGCCATTGATCGAAAGGTTCATGCACTGCCTCCATTTAACCAGACTTTGCTATTCTCTGTTCCTGCACTACTATACTGTCTCAACAATAATGTTGTTGTTCATATACAATTATATATGGATCCTGCCAGCTTTCAGGTAAATAAAATAATGATTCAAAGGCCCATTCATTCCAAAAATCTATTTTGATAACAAATTTAAGCATTCTAAATTTGGCTACGTATATTGCATTAATTTATAAATATAATACTGATATGCCATATTTATGTTATTGTATTTTACTTCCAAACATAAAATTAGAAAATAAGAACAGAATTTGATTTCTTTTTGGTGGTTCCAAAACATAGAGTTAATGAATCTGTATTTGCTATGCTTTTGTGAGCAGTCAGAATCTAGTAAGTGAGTGTGTGTGTGTGTGTGTGTCGTATGCCAAAACGGTGCCTTTTATGGATAGAATAGCCTGGATGATATCTGCAGAGATATGATCTAAAACTTATTAGCTTAGCAATGGCAAATTATCAAGTCATCTAGGCCCATATGAGTTGAGACTTGAGAATACTAATTACACTAACAGTGTTTATTATTTCAAAAATAATTAATAAACAGTTTAAATTTCAAGTAAATTTGGAAGGAATGCACCTATATAAATATAATTATATTGCTTCATTACTGAAGCGATTATACTAAAAATGAAAAAAGCAATTAATATACCGTATGAAAAAGAATACAATATACAACATTAATTTTACAATTGTAGTGTGGTGGCCGATAATATTTTTTAAAAATGCTTTTAAAATAAACATTAAAAAGTGGTCCTTTTTAATAGACCTATTTCCATAGAATCACCATTTTAAAATGCAATGTAATACATAATGAGAGGAAGTTTTCTTTGTACTTAAAGATACAAAGAAATGGTACTCAGAAAATATTTATCAGTTATCAGGCACTAAATATATCATTATTTTTCTAGGTTCTTAGCAACCTGAAAACAGTGAGCACAGCTTTATTGTATCGTCTAATCATCAGGCAAAGAGTGTCATCTAGGCAGTGGATTGCTATATTGCTACTGGTGTTCGCTGGTGTTGCAAACAGGTAAACACTACCGTATATTAAGTACACAATTTTTGTACCCACATCAGTGTTGACATAAAGTCTGTACTGGAATTATTCTTTAGGATTTCAGATACAATATTAGTTTCAAAATAAAAAAACAACACCATCCAAGCCTTAATGTTTCTGTATTCTGTTCACTATTTATATTTTATCCACATACTCCAAGGTTTTGAGAAGAAAGTACTTAGATATTTGTGTTTCAGGAGAAAGCCCTTTTTAAATACCTAATTTTTTTAGCTTCTCTTAGTTTAATTTGCTTCTTCTTACGTAGTACTCAGTATTAATGCGATATTTTAACTTTTTTGTTGTATTGCTGTTGTTTTGCACAGGTTTTATTAAGGCCAACAAAAAAATGGTTCCCATTTCAAGACAAAAATAAGGAGGGTCAATACAAATTTTTAGAACTGTGAAATGTCCCACCAGTAAGGCCAACCAAAATATTATAACCATTTAAACTATCAATTCATAATGTATAGTGCTTTTTAAAACATTTTTCCAGGGTTGCAAAATGCTCAAGAATACATTAGAAAAGTATACATTCTTTTTTAATGAGGTTTTTTTTTGCTAAATTCAATTTTTTTTTGTAGTTATAAAAGGAAATAAAAATTTTAAAAATAAAAATAAAAGCATTTAAAACAGATTTTATTCGGTCAGGAAAGGGCAAAAAAACTTCTTTTTTTCGGCCTATAAGCACATCACTTAAGGAAAATGTTTTAGCCTTCCTCAGCACCCTTCTTCAACCACATCAACTTTTTGAGTTTCTTTTGTCAAAAAACACACTTAACATTTCTTATGTCGTATTTTTTAAACATCGTAGTTATGGAGGTTTCCACTCACAAGGTGATATGTCCATTATGCAGGTACAAGTAACTGTTAAAGGTTTGATAATGATGTTGGTATATTGCACTATTTCTGGGCTAGCCGGTGTCTATACAGAATACATATTGAAGAAACATCACAAGGTAAGAAAAACTATGATTTTATTTACATCAGTCAATCAACCAGTCAATCAATCCATTATCCATCAACTAAATTTTATTTCAGTATTCATCCATAACATATACAAAAAGGAAATTATAAATAATACATTAACAAACTTTAGCTTATGCAGAATATATAAAATATAAAAACCTGCTCAATTGAAAATTTTATTCTGCTGTGAAAACATACAGTAGATGCAGGCCTGTACACTGGTGGGGTTCACTGGGTTTGAAAGAACCCCCGCCTCCACTCCTTATGGAAGTCCACCTAAGAAAGTCTGTTGTATTTAGTGGTCATTTAATTACACAGATGACATTTTTGTAACCAAAAAAAATACAGTATCCCTTAATAACCATCACTTATTAATTAAAAAGCTTGCACATTGTACAATATTTGGTATTTATAAAGAAAAATATATAATTTATGTTTTAGAATGTTAATTTTGTTCATTTTGCCAGTCAATCAATCAATCTATCAATTATTGAATCAATCAATCAATCATTCAATCAACCAACCAACCGATTGATCAATTGATCAATCTATCAATCAATTGATCATTTGATCAATCAGTAAATCAATCAATCATTCAGTCAATCAATCAATCAATCATCGATTGATGCTAAAACATAAATTGGGATCAACTGACCAACTGACAATTTGAAACGTGCATTGAACTTTTAATCTTATTTTTCAGGTATCATTGAGCTTGCAAAACGTCTTTTTGTATCTATATGGTGTTGCGTTCAATTTGGTTGGATTTTTGTGGATGTCTGGGTTTCAGCCTTCAACATTCTTTCATGGATATTCAGTGTGGACAGCAATTATCATTATCACACAGGTATGTCATCATCAGTGGTAAATAAGTTGTGTTCACACTACAAAATACCCTGTTAAATGAGACCAGTAATGTATCATTACCACACAGTTTCATCACTGACACACTAGGTTCACACTACATTCATGGCCGTAACCAGTTATTGGGCAACTGGGGCACTTGCCCCAGTAGTTTTTCTCAAAGATAAAAGGAAAGAGGGAAAAAAGAGAGGGAAATATTCACCAGAAACGTGATCTATATAAATCTACCTAATTGAATTTCAATTAATAATGATTGGTACAAAGCTGTCCAAAATGTACTGCTGACAGTCAACATTCAAATATTTGTACTTTGTTGAATTTATATTCTTTTGTAAAAACTACCTCGAGAAGATAATTTAAATGCAGGAGAATGCATCTAAGCACACCTATTTTTAAATTTTCTTCTGTGGCTGGAGGAATGGGAAACTACCCCCTCGCTTCTTCGCGCCTCGTGGGTCACTGAAAAGTCTACATTGCCCTGGTAGTTTAGATGTCTGGTTACGGCTATGATATTTTATTCAGTGTGGACAGAAGTTGACATTATGAAACAGATACATAACCGACAGCAAGTAAAATTCACACTACCAGGAGCGGATTTTAAGGGGTAGGGAAGGGGAACCGGCTCTGCGCCCCCCCCCCTCCTTTTTGTAAGTAAAATATATCATTATTATTTGATATAAAACGAAAAAATATTCAGCAAGATTTGATCCCTTAACATGACTCTGAGGCCATTTCCGGACATCTAAAGAATAAACTTTTCCAGGGGAGCATACCCATGGACTCCTAAAACATTGAATCTCTACCGGGCCCCCTTCCAGCATCCCCTTTTCCAAAAGTCTGCATCTGCCCCTGACTACTGCATAACAGGTGTATTTTTACTACAATTAAGTGACAATTATTATTAATACAGTACCACGCTAACACTTGGAAATAAGTTGTGTTAACACTATGAAATATCTGGTATATTATATTCAATGCAATGATAATTAGCAGGTGATTAGGACTATGCCAGCCATTATTTTAATAACATCCAGGGCCGTCACCAGCTTTTTTCAAAAGGGATGCATTTTGGAAAAAAGACAAAAACGTACCTACTCCAGTGGCAGATCCGGATCCAGCAAATGGGGTTGCGTGGTCGGTGCACTTTTCCATATCCTAGTGGGGATGGTAGCCAGTTTCATTTCGACAAAGAAAACACAAAAAAACATTAGTTTCACCCATTTTCTGTGTTTTTGCCTTCTTTTGGTGTGTGTGATGTGTGCTTGATTCTACAGCCCTATTATTGTTTCTTTCTGGGTCTCGTGAGTGGTGCGTTCGCACCCTCTGCACCCCCTGGTGATGCCCATGACATCATTTGGGGTTGAATGGTGTTTGAAAAATATAAAATTTGTCAATGAGAAATTTGTAATGGGATGGGAGACTGTAATCGAAATAGGCTATTATAGCAAATTAATAGGCCTACCATGTCAAAACATATTACCTAATCAATTTATATTTGTTTAATTTCAGGCCTTCAATGGATTAATAATGTCAGCCATCTTTAAATTTGGAAGCAACATTATTAGACTTTTTCTCATATCATCAGCAATGACAGTTACCACATTCCTCTCAATGATGCTGTTCTCACTTCAACTCAATCTCTATTTCTATTGTGCTTTTATTGCTGTTATTATTTCGCTTGTTTTGTATCACAAGAAATGATAACTTAGGCTGTATGAGGATCAAATTTTCATTGACAAAAAAACTTGCATAAATCCATATATGGTAAGAACATAGTCATGTATTGTCAATGCGTGATGTCATCATTACCATATATGGGCATATCAACAAATTGATAGACTGGATTGAACTTATGAAGCTTAATAAAAGAGCAAGGGAAGACAGTGATAAAAGTATTTGGACCAAACTAAAAGCTTGTCTAACACCAATTCCACTGCCATTTTGTAAACTAGACAAGATTGCAACCATTGGAAGGTCTTGAATGCCAATGCATGTAATGAACTAAGAAGACGAAACAAACTACTGTAAGTGATTGACAAACTGATTGCGGTGTAAACTCCCGATCAAGAGAATTTAAGTCTCATGCTTGCCAGTCATGGGAGCAGTTGGCGCAGCGGTTGCGTTTCAGAATCCCAATCAAGAGGTCAGTGGTTCGAGACTCACTCATGCTAGTTGCTTGTGCACCTGAGCAACGCACTTTACTCACATTGCTTCAGTCTACCCAGCTGTATGATGTGTACCGGCAAATTGCTGGGAAGTAATCTGCGATGAACTAGAGTCCCATCCAGGGGGAGTATCATACTCTCATCTGCTTCATGCTACAGAAACTGGAAACAAGCTCCAGCCCTATGAGGCTTCAGACTTGGACAATGGATTTAATTACTTTTCTTGCCAGTTGGTTTGTAGTTGGACAAGGTACTCCACCCACTGCTGTTATGCTTCTTCTTTCAGAGCCTTATGGTTCATAGAGCTGGATGAGAATGTCATACTTCCACTTGGATAGAATGCTAATCCATCCCCAAGCCCTTGCCAGTGAAAACCCAGATGAGGATGAAAAGTGTGCCCACTTTTAGCATAATCCTTGATTGTTCGCACCTCCCCATTTAAAATCATTAGCTGTGATCACAGGTTACTTCTCAGCAATTTGGCTGTACCCATTGTACAACTGGGTTGACTGAAGCAATGTGCAAACTGCCCAAGCAACAGGACTTCACCGAAAGCAGGGCAATGCCCCAACAGGGAATGCAAAGTTGAGGGTGGGCGTGTTCTCATTTTTTAGGGTGTTTTGTATATCGGTTGCTCGACTGGACCTTGACAACACCCTTTGAAGTTTGCCTCCGATGAAGCCCCAAAGAATATTGCCTAGAATCAAAGATCTATTTAAAAATGTCCAGGAGTATACGCTTGTTTTTGCCAAGGGAGATGCATTACTAGGATAAGGAAACTACATTCCTACCATACCTGCATCCCCTTCACAGCCAGTCTATGCTCCTGTGGTTATTTGTTTTCACTGCTTTTTAAGTGAATATTTTTTATAATAAAGCTCACAAAAATACTAGTTTTCTAAAAGACGATTATTGATTATATAGTATTTGTTCCGTATCACGTCTTAAAATCAAAACAGTATGAATTGAATTGTTTAAAAGGTTTTCACTGGGCAGGGTCAAATTCATGAATTAAAAAAAAAGAGGAAGGGGGTAGTTTAACTTACCCCAGGTTTACCATAGTTGGGAAAATTTTCGACTATTATACCTCTAGATGCTCGGGAATGACACTGTTGTACATTTCAAAATAATTTTCACAGTGTCGTAATTTAACTAAATTCAGGCATATTGTGTCACTATATTGTAACACTCACCTCAGCCATAACATGGCTGGGGCTGAGGTGCGAAAATTATAGGTTATGGCATTTCTAGATGCTCAGAAATTACACTTTAAAATGCTTTTCAATGTTACAAAATTTAACGCAATTGATGCATGACTGCTTCATCATTGAAAAACAAACACATTCAGTCCATCATTAGCTGGGATGAGGTACAAAAATGTTAGAATATCGCATCTCTAGATGCCCGGATGGTATTACAATATCTTACTTTTTAAAACTCTTTTGAAATTCCATTTTTTGAACAAAGCGAAACACATCTACCTCATAGTTGAGTTGAGGAGCGAAAGTTATAATTCAGGCTTATTGTTGAAATTTTACAAAATGACGCCTGATGCCCGAAAGTGACACTCTTATACATTCAATATGCTTTTCAGTGTGTCACAATTTAAAGAAATGATTCTAAGTCTATGTCACTGTTTATCTAATTATTTTTTTTTATAATTTCTAAGTCTTATGTAACTCTGTTAGTTGACAACTGATTTTTTTTTTAATTGTTATCGTGTATGCCCATTTTATCGTGTATGCAACTTTCATCGTGTACAATTTGCCACTTTTCAGCTACATTATACCGGACTACTAAAATCACTAACTGTTTGAATGTAATGAAACCAAATGCACGTAACTCTGTTCCTTCACGTGGTTACTGATGTACAGAAATTGAAAAATATGGCTCCATGCTTAGAAAAATGCTTAGAAATGGTTTTAATTTAATAAGCTTTTCAAATTGTTGATTTTAACGTAATTCAGACATGTGACGATTCGTTGAAGAAAAAACAGCAATCCCAGCCTGAACAGGATTGGGTAGGTAAAAATCACTTGGGCCTTACCTGATCATGGTTCGGTAGGTTGCGACAATTTTAGAATGAGGCACCACTGGATATTTCGAAATTACACTTTTTAATTTAACGCAATCTAGGCACTAAGATATGGCATAGGAAGGTCCAAAAGATTACTGGAAAGCTTAAATTCCAATCAAGGCTTTTGGAATCTAACAACAACCCGCATGATGTTGTAAATAATGTTAACATCTACTTTGCTGGTGTATGTTGTCAATTGCCTGCTTTAAATTATAATACTTTACCAGCCTTTCTCCCCACACATTGTCCACCTGTTATTTACCCTGGACAAGTGTTTAAACGCCTTACAGGTATTAAGGTTAACAAATCCAACCATCCTAATGATTTGCCATTGCGTCTCATTAGAGAATTTGCCTTTGAGCTAGCGAACCCCTTGACTGAAATTTTTAACCTATGTCTTCGTAACCACACCTTTCCGAGCATTTGGAAGAATGCTGTGATTACGCCTGTGCCCAAGAAGCCAAAAGCTGTAAGAGCTGATGAGCATCGTCCAATTGCTATTACACCAGTTTTCGGACGTATCTTTGAGAGTTTTCTTGCTGAATGGATCTCTAATGATTTTCAACATCTGATTGATCCTCGACAGTTTGGTAACTCAAAAGGTTGCTCATCTACACATTATTTGGTCAATTTATGCCATCATATTTTGTCATCTACAGATAAACCTGGTGTATCTAGTTCTATTTGTACAGTTGACTTC
>JAOTQE010071635.1:0-16899 GCA_025631205.1 Nesometra sesokonis
TTGTGCCTATTGCTTGCTCCTGGCAAGAATTGTATCTTCAAATTTGCCAAATAAATATTATTATTATTATTATTATATAATCTAAATAATAACCCCCTGTGTCCCTGTCCTCTGATATAAAACTTGCATTATTTAAATATGTTACTTCCAGTTTGCATTATATTGCTGTATATGAGGCATGACTCGGCAAATCCACCAAGTTGTAGGAAAATTCAAAATTGAATTATTGCTAAACTATATTACACTTTTCATAAGCTTTAAAATGAGGGGTCAATTATCAAAATCGGACATCTATAACTGGAGTTATTAATCAAAATATACAAAATTTCCTTTGTATTTCTTTACATTTCCTATTGTTTATTTGCTCATTTCTCAATAACTTCCTGTGCGACAACTTCATGGGTTTGCCACGACTAGCTTCATATATATTATATTCTGATAATTATAACCCAGGGAAGCAGGGGAGGATACAGACTTTTGGAAAGGATGGGGGGGCGGAAGGGGGACGATAGAGGGTGCATTTTTTAGGGAAGTCCGGGGGAATGTTCTAGGATTTGCTTCGCAGCATTCACTTACAATTTGTAATTACTAGAACAGTAGAATCTCTATTTATGCATGGTACTAGACAAGATGGATGTAAAACATTGGGTCTGTAAAATCCAGGTTAAGTTATAATGGCTGACCTTTTGACTTATATAGAACACACGGTATACTGATGCCAAGATGAGTAATATAATTGTATGTGATTTGAAGATAATAAAGAATAAGACATACTAGCAATGAGATGCATGCCATCATGTCAGGATTCAATATAGACAAAAATTATGTCATCATTTCCTGATGATGACATCATTTATGTTGACATATTGAATCCCTCTATCATGTCAGAATTCATTCTTTCCACATAAACTGTCCTCATCATTCCTGATGATGGTATAATTTATGTCGAAATAATGAATCCTGTCACGATGGCGTGTATCTCAATGCTTGGAGTATGTATTATACTTAAAGTTGATTAGGGGATCTTTTGTATTTTAAGATAATAAGGAAATTAAGAAAAAAATTATTTGTGTTACCCATTCTCAAAAGACCAACCTCTTGAAAAAGTAAGTGTTTACTTTTTTACTTTCTTGTCTCAAAACTTTGGCTATATTTCACAGGATTGTAAGAATATTATAATTTTACTGATAATTGTAAGAAATTAATAAGTTTACCTAAGACCTATAGGATTAAGAAAAATAAAATTAAAGAAAATACAATATAAGTGCCAACTAATAAAAATTCTGATCGATCTGACCCAAGTTTTCAAAAATACTGTGCTTAAGGCAACTGTTAAAGATGTATTGTCACTTGAAAATGATAAAAAAAATCATATCATTAATTTTGAAACTAACTTGATAATATTAAACTCAACATGATTAAATTAACTTCAGAGTTAAAAACATGAGAATCAAAATTAATGTATTGTATATAAAAATTGTTTGATAAGTTTTACACAGAAGCTGTCAGTCTTTTAATGTTTCTTTTTGCTCATTTTGAACATATGTGAGGTTACACCACAAAAATAAGTCTCATGGTAGGAAAATCCAAAATCCTTCTAATAGAGCATAATATAAGCTGTATTCTACACTTTAAATGACATTTATTGGATAAGTAGGTCCTGAGATATGAGCATTTGAAGTGTTCATGTACAGAACCATGATTTAAAACAGTCAAAAAGAAAAAGAGAAGACAATAAATCTCAGAAAACCTGCATGGAGGACACTTTCCTGCATGAAAACTGACCTAAAACGTATTGTGATGAAATATAAGTACCATAGCACTCATAATTGATTAAAATTAAATTTCTAAAAAATTTGACTTCAGACCTACTTTGATTATCTCAATTTGATCTAACCTACGATGCGACTCATTTTGTGGTGAGAACTCACATATATAATGTTGAAAGATTATGGGTAATTTTTTTTTTAATATCCCAATTTTTAGTGCCATGATCAAGTTATTTTCAAAATCAATTTTGTGTAATTTTTCAGGTGACAATACATCTTTGACATTGAATTAAACTTACAGAAGTGGTCAAACATATAATTTACAGAAACAAACTTAATAAATTTACACAATGATGACACCATTGAGATTTCCAACATATTCACAAACGCACCCTACACCTCATTATCATTCTGCCAAAAATATTCCACTTGGCAAAAGTGCCAATTTTATTGTATCATATCAATCATATTGTACCCATATTCGGTTGCCTCACAAAATAATGTGCTCGCCCACATGACTTTCTTATATCTAGAGTTAACAGGTTGCTAAAGCCCGCTGGACACTTGAGAAATATTACTCAGCCAATGCCTTGCATGGCATTTTTCTCAGCATTACTTTTTTGCAATGCACTGTGAGCAAATTGCTTGCGAACATAGAACATTCTTTGCATGAGCCAGAGTTTTGACAATCTTATTGGTGAAGGTAGCGTAATCAGCATGCTTATTTTCATTTCAGTTGATAAATGCGTGCGCAGTTGGTAAGCCTTAGTAAGCCCATTCCTCAAGTTTCCACCAGGCTTAATATTGAGTAACAAGTAGTCTATGGTTGCCCAATGCAATTGTTTACCTCCCTATTTGACATAAGTGAATCTCTTAGCCTTGAATCTTTAAAGGGGAACTCCAGGATTAAAATTTTTATGGATAAATCTATAGAACAATTAGTTGTGACTCAACAGATGAAATTTCACAACATTTGGACAACGCGATAATGGTGAAAAACATTGTGCAAAATGAGTTCCAAATCAAAAGTGGGTTTACTACTCAAATTACACAGTGTTAAAGAATAGGAAAATTTGAGGATTTCAATGGTTGTGCTTAAAAACCAAAATCGCATTACAAATGTAACTTTCATAATCAGACAAACTCACAATAGAAATAAATTTGAATATAACCTGTAATACGGTTTTCACGCACAGCCCTTTTAAAATCCGTAATTTTCCTATTTTTTAGCATTGTGTAATTTGAGTAGTAGACCCACATTTTGATTTAATGCCTACTTAATGCCTATTTAATGCCTACTTTGAAAGTGTTTTCTTTTATTATTCCATAGTCAAAATGTTGTGAAACTTTGTTTGTTAGGTTACAACTAATTGTTCTATAGATGTACCTATTGAAATTTCAATTGCGGAGTTCCCCTTTAATGTAAAAATATTGAATCAAGGTTTATACCCTTGGAGTAACTCACTCTTTTAGAGTATCAGTGGTGGATCCAAGTGGAATTAACTGGGCTTTGTGGCAACCAGCACAGTGGTTAAGTGCAATTCCTTACAGGGCTGCTGAATCAAAGAATGATGTGAAGGTTGTAAAATAGAGCAGGAACTTTTTTTGCTTGTCAAATTCAAACAATGTACTTATCCCATGGTTGGACTATGCCGTAGGTGATTTGGGCCGCCAAAAATTAGGCCGGCAAGTACTTGCCACCTGGATCTGTCTGCCTCTGAGTACATTATACTTTCCAAAAGTATTTTTTTCTTTTCTTCATCTATATTAACTTTACACAAATGTGAGGAGTCATGACAAAATGAGTTGTATTGTACAGCTGGTAATATTTGAGAAAATAACAAAATTAGACAGAAAGTCATAACTTAATGAACAATACCGTTTCTGTTGTTTTGCTAAGTTTCTTAATTAAATTTAATTTTTAATTACAAACATCTCATTATGTTTATTTACAGTAAACATGTTTTGAGCTACATTTTATAAAGATTATTTTTCAAAATCAATGAAAAAACATGCAAGAAGTCAACATTTGATTATCTTTAAAGTTGATTTTCGCCAAAATGTGGTTTCATACACGTTTATTTCAAAATTATTTTCTCTGGTTATACTTAACCTATGAACTTAAAAAAGTAAATTTGTATCTTCTATCAGAATACATTGTAACAATAACTCAATTTTGCATTTTTATACAACACAACTCGTTTTGTGATTACAGATCAAAAATTAGTCTTTTGACTGCTTTCAATTAACTGAACTGTTATAAAAATATAATTAACTTCAGGAATATGAGTCTATTGTATCTAATTGGTTTTAAAGATTTTTTCCCATGAATATTGGAATCTACTGTAGGCACTGTCATGCAAAAGACTTGCTCTGCATATGTACATGTACAATATTTAAATCTAAAATTAAAAACTCTCTTACTGAATGCAGCAAAAATCACTGTATACAGTAGTACACATCTTAACATCATAAAATAAAAATATTAATCATTCAACAAATTACCCATAAAATATTCCATTCAACAAGACAACAACATGTTTACAAGTGTGAATGTTATTTTTACCAAGTAAAAGTAGATATACTGTAATGAATACAAACCTACAAATAGCAGAGAGCAGGAAGAGTAGAAGACTTCCATGATGTCTGGAAACCACACACAGGGAGCGATGGTTTAGTCATGCTACCGTCGCACGACACAGTGTGTGCCCGGCCTAAGATAACTCGGGACTTTTACCAAAGTCATGCTGTTCACATTTGATTTTTTGGCTTGGTAAAACTAGCACAGTTTAGTTGGTCTACTACCAGAATTAGTGGATACTACAGTTATTACCTAGGGCCACTAACTCTGACCAACGATGGTCACTCAGTAGGTTTAACAATGATGCACTGTTCACACAAAACTGTTGCATGGCTTAGGTAAGATACCTAAGAGGTAAACTTCCATGGCTGTTTACACTGGATTTATTATGGCAAAAGCTAACAAGAGGAACAGTTTGATTTAATTTGAAAACGTCCAATGCTATTGCGGCTTTAACTAACAATGTTGCTCAGGTAAAGTTATTTAAACTAACTGGGATGTTCACACTGGAATTACTAAGATAATAATAAGTACATAGTTTTACAAAAGAAAGTCAAATGTGATTATGGCTTTAAACTATCTGCATGGCTCAGGAACTTAAACTTTCTGGGTTGTTCACAATGGATATTGACAAAAAAAAAAACAAACCAGTGGATCAGTTAAATTTACTAAAAAAAGTCTTGTGCAATGGTAGCTAGTTTATGACTACACACGTGGTATACCGCAAACGATGTTTATTATGGAGGTGGATATTTAATCCACATTTCCAATTGTACAGTATACTGGAATACAATGACTAAACACCAATGGCTACCACACTGTAGAACCATCAGAGACCACCAGAACCTTGATACAAAACAAATCTCATCACTGGAGAGAATTTACCTACGTGAATATATATTTCAATGCGTACATTCTTTGAGAATTCATGCTGGATTGCACGTGCTTAAATGCGTTTCCCCACTGACACACCAAACGAGCAGCGAGTAATCAAACATTTGTGTTGTGAGGTGTCACTACAAAATGAGTTGTGTTGTACAAAAATAAAAAATTGAGTTGCTATATTCTGATAGATCTTATAAGCTTTAATTTTTTTTTTAATTAGGTTCATAGGTGGAGTATAACCAGATAAAAATAATTCTACACACTTGAAAACACACTTTGGAGAAAATCAACTTTAAAGATAATCAAATGTTGACTTCTTGTATGTTTTTCCACTGATTTTGAAAAACAGGCTGTAAAAAATGTGGTTTCAAAGCATCTTTATTGTAAATAAACATAAACAGGATGTTTTTAATTATAAAATTTAAGAAATCTATTTTTATAAAATTATGACTTTCTCCCTTTTTTTCATGAATATCACAAAATGACCTGGCATACAACACGACTCATTTTGTCACGACACCTCACATTTACCTAGATTTTTCAACAATTTCTCAAAGAATTTAAGCTTTGAAATGTATATTTTATAATTATTAAAGCAATTTCATGTAAGTAAATAGTCTCAGGAGGTGAGATTTTGTTTTGTATTTACCCTTTGAAAAAATAACACCCTCTTACTAGGTAGGTCTACCATGTTAAATTATTAGGGAGATCTACCTAGCACCAAGAGAACTACTTAGCAAGGTAGTCTATAATTACCCTGTCTGTTGATGTTATGCCTTAAGATTTATTCTAAATAATGGCTGTATTTTCCTATGTATACCTGTAGAGCATTGCTAACCATATCCTTGATAGTATCCCTTGATATGTAGTTTTTATAGGGTTAACCCTGTTAACTACCATTATCTACCATGTTAACAGAGTTATTTTTTCCAAAGGGTAGATCTAGTTTTCCCCGCTAGTTCTCAGGTGATTGCTAGTGTTGTTTAGTAGAACACAAATTACAATGTTTATTCTAATGCCTCTTTTTAATGAGAACTCCAACAACCTAATAGTTTTGTCAAAACAAAACAATTTACTGTATTTAAGTCTTCCATTTTATTTACAGTAGACATCTTAAAACAATGACATCACTATAATGCAAGTTTATAATTGTTAGTTGTTTAAAATACTGTAAAATATCCAAACGGTCAACTAATCAACTTCAAGTAAGAAAGTATACATACTATAATACGTTCCTGATTATGACATAATTTATGTTGAAATGTTGAATCCTGTCACAATGGGACGCATTACATTGCTTTGAATATCTGTTATACTTTCATACTGTACAATGGTGTGATAATTCACATTTTTCAACCCTATTTCTCTTCTCTTCTTGAAAACTGTTACCACTTGCCGCACATACTAACAATAACAAGCATGTACATTAAGCCAGTCTTCCCGTCGATCGTAATTTCCCGAAAACAGAGATTTGAAATGCCCAACTGAATCATTCATACTAAAAAAAGATTGAGAGGATAAGGTGTCATTTCCTGATGCTAAAATCGGTTAACGATCAAAACCGTTGAAATGAATTTAATGTTTGGTTTTGTTAACAATCGTACTTTCTTGGCAATGTAGGCTGCGGCAAGATTTGACAGAGATGAGCCTAGGCTTTGGTCCTAACAATAAATCACCATCTGTTCTGAGGTGTTTAGAAAATACAATTATCAAAACTGTAGTCAGTAATTTCTTCAACACACTTTTATGGTAAATTATTTCATGTGAAAGGCATACAAATTTCATGGAACATGGCATAGTAAAAAGTGATACCGTATTTCACAGATTAATTTGATTTTAATTTCACCATTACTTTTCCAATCTTAGCAATGTTTGAGATCTGCTTTGTTGATCAACAGAAAGACCGGCTTAAGTCAGTCTGGTTTAAGTTTTTACAGTAGATATTGATAAAGAAACATACATTTATTTATTTTACAGTACAGTACAGTAAACTCATAATTAATACAGTATTCTATTCTAATCTTCATTCAGACGTTCTTTTTAAAATACCTCATACAGTAACAATCCATCATTCAACAAAATTGTCCAATCTTCTATCAGACAACTTCCCATACAAAACTTGTTCAAACCAAATGTCCGAACAGATTAAAGCTGTGCAAATTACACTTCATTCAAAATAGTCTTACAAATTCTTTAAAATATTGGATCAAAAAAATCCTCATTTTTGGTATGGCAGACATTGGCAAACAGCTGCTTTGAAAAAAAAAAACTGCTCTCAAAACATACATCGACAAATTATCATCTACATAGCAATTTACATGTATTTACAATCTTCAATTCAGACTTACTGCTTCTAAAAAAATACATCTTTTCTTTAATTATTACCTCTAATTAATTACCTCATTTATTACAACCTCAACAGGTACAGCAGCTTCTGACATCTACCTTATCTCTTTAGAAAAATTATTCTTCACATTTTTTTCCCCATCAGTTTGATTCCTCAAAATCATTCTCTTCAACATGAACCGAATGAAAGACCAGTTTGCGTGACTTCTGATTCATATCGCCAGCATGTTTCAAACGTTTGTGGTCCTCTAACTCTGACGCCGTTTTGAAGCGTCTTTTCTTACACAAATCACATTTATATGCTTTCCAGCCAGTCAATGTAAAATAATCAAAACTTCCATCGGCATTATAACTCTTTTTAATCTTTTCTTCCTCAACTCGATCAAGTTTGCGTTTCCTCTCTGGGATTTCACGATAAATATTGAATGTGCTTTTTCTACTACGTTTGCGACCATCGTCCGATCTATTTTCATCGTCTTCACCATCAAAGTCATGACTATTATCATCTATGCCTCCATTTTGTTCACTATAAAATCCTCCAGTGCTACGAATGGCACTATTAACTTGTCTGGTAATATCATCAACCTGCGCTAGATCTTGTGTACCTTCACTACTGGTTTGATCAGAGTTAATCGACTGGTTACCTTCCTTTCGTTCCATTTCCACTAAGTATTCCCCAAATCTGTTGGGTGAAACCTGGCTTCCATGCTTTGCAATAGAGTTAGGTGAGTGAACTTTATCACCCATTTGTGGAAGTGAGTATCCATGCATATATCCTGGTATCGCACCCCATGGCATATGGGGTTGTGAACCAGGACCAAATCTTGGAACCATTTCAGTTGGGGGTATCTGAGGAGGCCAAGGTAATCCAACTCTGTTAGCCTCCACAGGGTTCATCACCCCAATTGAATTTCTTCGTCGTTTCATCTGCGGATGTGGATTGCGCAAGTAGCGATATAAAACCGACTCTTCAGATGCTTGTGGTGTAGTAACCTTAGCAGCAGTCTGTGACTGGTTGATGCCAGGGAAGTGTCCTGGATAAGACCAAGGTACCATTCTTGGATATTTACCTTGTTCTCTCTCCACAGATTGTTGATAAGGATACCAGAGAGGCATAGGACCAGGTGGGCCACTCCCAGGTGGACCATATTTTTTTTGTTCTGTTGAATGTAAATCATTCCTTAATCCTTCCTTTGAACTACTTAAAGCATCACCATCACGTTCATGAAAGTTTGGAAGTTCTCCTTCAGTGATACTATAGCTTCTCCCCCTAGGTTTTGAAGGTCCATGATATTCTATCCCATGAGGTACCTGACCAGGGAATTCAACTGCTTGTTGTGGTGGAATATTAGCTGGTTTACGCACATTCTCATTAAGACGATGTTTTTCCATAACATGACTAACTATATCTCTTAATGATGTTGGTGGCTTATCTCTTTGGTATATTTTTGGCTCAGTTCTTGTATCGATTTTTGGATCAGTTTGTAGATCTGATCTTGAATGTGCTCCAAGCTGAAGTGCAGATACAGCCTGGGGAAGTGACTGTGCTTGTGAAAAATGGTCATTAAATACATCCTGCAGGTCACTTTGTTGGTCTACACAATTTAGCGTATCGTCATTTTTATTTGGCGATACAACGTCCGTACCAACTCTGGATTTCTCATTCTTAACATCAAATTTTTGAGTTAGTTCTGGTCGAAATGGAATTCCTCGAACAACAGCCACATCGCGTTGGACTGGCAATGCTCTGATAACTTCACTTTCTTTTGGTCTTATATCTTCAGGACATGACACCATACTGCTTCTTGATATGGACTCCCTTTGCCCACTTTCATTTGATTCTGTCAAACTATCTGCTGATGCAATATCTTTAACCATAGATCGGAAATCCTGTTTCTTGATATCATTAGATGATTCCTTAGGACTGACTGGTTCTGTTTTAACTGTTTTACTAAAGAATCCCATACGTAGTTCAGAGGCAGGATGACTTCCACCAAGGCTGTGTCGTCTTTGCAACATCTTACGGACACCCAAGCCCATCAGTTGTCCAGAGTTTGGTTTATTCCTACCTTGAGAGTCTTGACTGCTGCTGGTGCACCAGTTTGTAGAGGTCTGTGGAACAGGTGAAGGTGACTTTGTTGGTGGTCTTCTGAGGACAATCTCATTACTGCAACCTGGACTTGCGACTGGTGACTCATCCTTAAAATATAAAAAAAACACTCAGGTTATCGTACTGAAAACCAAATAAATTTATGGAATGTCTACAAAGGGATGTCAAAAATATTTACTGCAATAATCCATTGTTACTCCTATATGGCTACTGCAGACTGCAAAATTCTAGTGGAGTGCATGTCTACTGCAGTCCCTGCAGTAATCCAGTGGCATTATGTGTACTGCAGTTGCTACAGCAATCCAATCATATTATTGCATTTCCTGCCGCAATCCAGTGCTATTGTCTGCTGCATTTGCTACAGTTACCCAGTGTCTCTATGTTTACATTACTGCAGTAATCCAGTGTTATCATGTCTACTGCATTTACTGCAATATTCCAGTGCTAATTGTCTACTTGTATAACTGTTGTATTCCAGTTCATGTTTAGTGTATTGCAATCCCTGTAAAAGCCCATGCTACTGTATACAAATATATGTTGCTTGAAGAGGTGATGAATGGGCCTCAGTGCCTCCAAATATTACTATACACCATAGATTTATTATTACGGCTAGATGGTGAACTTCCACAGAATAGATAAGTAGCCCAAAGTTCAATTCCATGGAAGCGACTACTATTTCGGAATCCGACCAATCAAATTGTGTTAAGTTCTAACCCTGTTGCTATGTGGAAACTGCGCACGCGCAATCTTTTATAGAAGTTTTTAAAGTAAATTGAATCCAAATATAAAGAATTTGACAAAATAAAATATGTGAGAAATATGTAAATAATTTGTATAAAAGAATGTTAAAAATACAATAATTATAAAACAGTTATGATTATTTAACTTACATGTTTGTGACGGAGGCTGAGAAATCAAAATAGTAGGCGCCTTCATGGGACTGCCATTTTACAGTGTTAAGATCACCATCTAGCATAATAATAAATCTATGCTATACACTGAAGTGAATATTACAATGTGGAGGCACCGAGACACATAGTTTTTAACCAGAAATTGCAAATTATTGTAGGCAACATATATTTGTCATATATTCTACATCAAACACTTAAAAAGATGAATGGCTTAGGCTAGTCCTACATTTAAGCCTAAGGCCTACCTTCCCCGTAAGCTCTGGGGAGGTGTGATCGCCTAGGCCTAGAGGCCTACATCCTCAAAATTTACTCCACAATCCCCACAGAATTTCTGGAAAACACACATTCCATACTTCATGTATTTTTGGGTGTTTGCACTGTTGACCGATTTGATAAATTCGGAATTGATAAATTGGTCTATTTCGTCATCAGTTCCTTGATCGGAATGCCTAGGTATAGGCCTAAGCTAGAGGGCCTAGCCTCTAGTAGCGCTTGTTACTATGTAAACACCATAATTGTCACTTTGCATAATAGTATACTATAAATTATTTCAAAGTGATGTCATAAAAGTGACGTCACTTTGCAAAATTTTATACTATTTTGCAAAGTTAGCATCAGCACACTGGGATAGTACAAATATTTTTAATCGTGGAACTCTTTCAACCAATCAGTGCAGTTTAAACGTTTGATGTAGAATATAATAATAATATTTACTATCTGATGCTATTATGTCTATTGTATTTACTACTCCAGTAGATGTCTTTTACATTTACGGCAGTAACTAAGTGCTTATGTCTACTCCAGTTACTGCAGTAATCCAATTCTATTAATGTCCACTGCGTATACTCATTAATTTATTCTTTATTGTTAGGCAAGATAGATTACTGATGTAATCCAATGTTATTATGTCTATTGTAATTAGTGTTATAATCCATGGCAAATCCTGCGGTAATCCAGTGTCATGTCTACTGCAGTTACTGCAGTAATCCAGGGATATAAATCATGTCTACTTCAGTAAAATATGATTTTGTTTTCCATGAAACCGTGAGCATAGATAGCTACAGTATATAAATAAGAGCTTTTCATATGATGTGATGTAAGACTCTACACATTGTGCATGAATGAAGATCGGATTTCATTTGAAAAATATGTTATATTTGAATTTACATTTTTTTGGCACTGAAAGTATTTTTCATCACAATAATTACAATTCAATTGTAATATTATGTAAATAAAGAAGAAAAATATAAACATTTTTGAAAAAAAAAAACAAGACAAAAAAAGAATAAATGGTCAGATCAAAAACAACTTAGGACACAACTAAAGACAACAATATAAAATATATTAAACCAAAAAAGACAAAAAGTTAAAAATACTATTTTTTTAGTAGAATGCATCTGTTTTTGTATTTTTAAAGAAGGCCTCTGGATATACCCAAAAAAGACAAAAAGTTAATATTACTATTCTTTAGTAGAATGCATCTGTTTTTATATTTTAAAGAAGGCCTGGATATAACCAAAAAAGACAAAACTAAAAATTACTATTTTTTAGCTGTTTTTGTACTTTTAAAGAAGGCCTCTGGATATCAGTGGACCTGCGAGTACAGCTGGAAGGGTTACCCTTGTGAAATAAAGTTGAACAAAAATAAAAATAAAGAAAAAATTGATAAGACACGAGTGACAAAAAAGAGTACTATGTATAAAACTTTAAATGCATTGTTATAAAAAAAATTGTAAACCAAATAGTGAGGATCACAAGATGACATCTAAAGACAACACTCAATATAAAATAAACATTAAACAAGAAAAGGGGAAAAAATTGTTAAAACATGAGTAACAAAAAAAGATTGCCATGTACAAAGCTTTAAATGTATTATTGTGTATAAAAACATTATAATGCATTTCAATGTTTATGAAAACACAGTGAGAGAATTAAAGTTCTTATAATAATCACTAAGTTTATTAAATAAATGAGGTTTAGCAACAGAAATAAGATTTTCAGAGATGTTATTGATTAATCTAAGATACAAATGTCTTAAAAAGTTAATAATTTACAATTATATTGACTATGATTAAAGGAATTTGTAAGTTAAAAATTCAATTTATACAGATGTTTTTCACTGACACACTAAGCTTATAATGTGGAAATTAGTGGGGAAGTCCCCTTTACGTGGCATAACCTTAATGAATAGCGCAGGTGGCTTTAGCAAGCAGTGATTTGTAAGTAAAGAATACAACACACTTAAAAATGGTTTTTAAATACTGTATATTAAAGTACTTAGTGGCCAAGTGCATGTGAAATGTGGAGAGTGAAATATTGTATGGAATAAGTTAATTATTGTTATCATTGAAGATGGGTCAATAAGTCAAAAGAGTAATTTTCTGGTTCTGTTAATATTCTTCATTCTATCAGTATGGCTACTTCTTTAGTTTATAGTGATAAAAAAAATTGGGGAAGGGGAGGGATAAATTATATTATACTGTCATTCTTTTAAGCGAGATTCATTTTAAAACAAAATATATATTTTCCATGTTTTAATTGAACAGGTAAATTTTGAAACAAAAGGAAATAATTTTGGGGTGAATTTGGGAAAATTTAGAGGAAATGTGCCTTAAGGCCTGGTTTAAGACCCGGTCACGCCGCCAGAATTTTGTTGGAGCCTTCCTGGAGCGGTGAAAAAATTCATCTCCTACCGTTCAAGGAACACTCCAACAAAGTTTGGGCAGTGTGACCGGGCCTTTATAACCAGGCTGATGTGGACACTAGTTATAAGAACTAGGTGCTAAACATAAACTCGGTGTTGTCTAATCCAAGTCTAATGCCGTACTTCTCCATATAAAAGCCTTTAACAAGTTTCAGAGTACTGTAATGGATTTACATTGAAATTTATAGCTAAAGTAACGGTGAGCTTTAACATTATTCCCTCGAGAGGCGATGGTTATGATTACTGCTTGTGTTAGCATTAAGGCATTAATGTACATAGTAGTAAAAGAACATTTAGAAACTCCACAACCAAGTGTGTAGAGATGTACAGCAAAGTCTTTACTAATTATTAATTACCTTAATAATGAGAATAAACAAACCATTTTGCCCAAAAAAACATTTTTTTTAATATTTTGTATCGGTTGCCGGTTAGTTCACCTCATTAACTGTATTTTTCAATTTAATTTTAGTTAAATTCCAGTAGTCTAATTTTGGATGCAATCCTTGAAATTTTTGGACAACTTTTTCATTTCTTGTGCAATTTTCAAGATAATTTTATTTAGGTGTAAATGTCAGAACACAAAAAATAAAAATAAAAAATGTGAGGACTCGCCACAAAATGAATTGAATCATAGGTGAGGAGATCAACTTGAGATAATCACCAAATTACAAGTCTGAAGTCAACTTTTTGAGCAATTTTTAATCAATTAAGAGTACAGGTGTACTATGGTACTTGGTAATGCATTATACATTTTAGGCCAGTTTTTTTATGCAGGAAAGTGTCCTTCATGTAGATGTTCTGATATTTATAGTCTTTTAGTTGTTATAAATTAATCAAGACAGTCCATGTGAAGAAAGCCATATTCTGTCACTTCGTATGGGCTTGGTAACAGTGGTGGCGCCAGCTGGGGGGCCGGGGGGGCCAGGGCCTCCCCGTCGGGGAAGGCTGCCCCCCCCCCGTCGGGGAAGATTGACCACCTTCGTCGGGGAAAAGTAAATTAAAAATATTGTATAAGTGACCCTAACAAATTGAAAACACACATAAAATGGGCCAAAAAAGGGCCAAATAACGTTTTTTTTTTTTTGCTCATCAAAAAACCAAACGGGTAACCACGCCCACTCGGACTTGGCTCCCTGTCGGGGACCATGGCCCCCCGTCGGGCAAATCCTGGCGCCACCACTGCTTGGTACAATTTTTGCGGAAAAACAATCAGTGCGATTGCATATTTAGACAAACGTATTGTACTTTTGATGAATATATAAATAAACAAAAAATTCTTACTTTTTGATTTTGACTTGTAGCAGGTTCGTCTGGAATGTTTGCAAGATTGCTGGTACTAGATGTAACTGATTGGCCATTAACACCTCCATCATCTAACGCTTTCTTTCCCGTTCTCTCCTCACCTTGATGAGTAAGACGAGCCGTTTGGGCTGGACTTTCATGCGGCGTTGGTTCGCCAAAACTACAATTCAATGCCTGTGATCCATGACCTGCTTCAAGGTGCTCTATAAGCTGCTCGCGACTCTCAAACACAAATAAACACTGCTTGCACAGAAAACATCTTCGTGGGAAATGAACCTCGGACATGTGACTCGTGATGACATGTTCGAGGGGACTGCAGAAAGGGCAGAGCTTGCATTTGTAGACCCGTATGATGTCGACATAATCACGAAAATGATTATACTGCGAGTCGATGACAGTAACCTCCGCAAACGAATCACTGCGCTTCTTTGGGGAAGATGACATCTTGTCATAGACAGCCAAGAGTGCAAGTCATTTTAGGTTTCCATTCTTTCTGTAAAAAAGGCCATGAAAAATTAATTAAGCATAATAAATAACGACACTTATAACAATTTTTAAGGCTTCAGTGCGCCTTATTCAAGAAAATCTTTAATTCTGAGTGTCGTTTATTAAAAAAGTGTGGATAGTTCAGAAAGCATATAGGTCCTACACTATGTTTACTCTAGTGTCTATTTTTTCTTAGTCAAACTGGCTTAAGGTTAGTATTTTTTTAGCCAAATTATAAATTCTTTACAAATTTTTTAAAATGATAAAAATCAATAAAAATTGCTGCAAAATATACTTTTTTTTGTTTTTTTTTCAGACAATTTGGCGAAAGAGGTCAATATTTTTATGTTATCCAAATGATAATTCTAGTAGCCATTGGCGACCTGGCGAATGGTTAAAGTGAGCATAGCTACAGTGCTTTTTCCAAGTTTCTGTAAAAAAAAAAAAAACAAATTGGTTTTAAGGTATATAAATATCAATAGCTGTTGAGTACAGCAATCCGAAAGGTCCACTAATCAACATCAAGTAAGAAAGTATAATGCATACTTCAAGCAATGAGATACACGCCATCATGACAGGATTCAATATTTCGACATAAATTATGTCATCATCAGGAATTTCTGATGATGACATTTATATTTTAATTTATATATAATTTATATCGAAATATTGAATCCTGTCACGATGGCATGTATCTCATTGCTTGGAGTATGCATTATACTTTCTTACTTGAGTACAGCAAGTTCTTGAAAAAGCATAGCAGATCTTGTAACTGTTTTAAGACTTTGGTATACCACTTAATTTAGAGCGGTGCTTATTCAAAATCAGCGTTTATTAAATTATTGGATATAAAGTTTGAAATTTCTCATAAGCTTGATATGCTCCGACTGAGAACCCTCAAGTGCTTTGACATCAGCGCCCTCAATCTTCTATTTGTAAAACCACTCACTTGTTACATTATATTACATAACTATTTTAAATACTGTAACCAGATATGTACTTTTAGATTTCTAACTTCAGAGACCAAATTCTGACCGAGTTTTTTTGGTCAGTATGCTACAATACTGTTGTTTTCTTTTCATGGTATTAATGAGAGAGACCACTTACCAGTACCAGTTCCATGTTTAAATTACAATTACTGTACTTCTATTTTTTGTGTAAAATCTTCTTTACCCTTAATTACTTTACCATTAATAGGACCATTATTTCTAGATTTTGACAAGACAGTTTATAAGAGCTTCTTTTTCAAATTGAAAAAAAAATAACATAATGATGACCTACCCCAACGGTAATTAAAATCATGACCTTTGCTTTGTTGGAACGGTTCTGTTAATCAAAGGGATAACCGACCACGCAACATACAAATTAGTGTTGCTAGTCATTTTGTACCGTAGTTGGTGAAATGCATTTTTTGTTTTGTGGGTCTAGGGGACACCCTGGGGTATAAAATGGTGATGAATGTTTGTTATAAATAAATCAAACTTTGTTGTCATTTCGAAAAACTGAATAGAAAATTAGCGAAAACCGAAGCCGATGTTAATTGTAAAACATTTCACGTATTTCCTAAATTTAAATTCAACTTGATGAGTTATAAATATTACATGCACGTCCAACCAAAACTGGTGAAGCTGGAGGTTTTTAAAGTTGTTTTTGCAACCCTAACAGAAAAAGGAGTAAGGTCCACTTCATACAGATCTAAACAAAAATACAGTTTGATATTAAAGATGCATTGTCACTTGAAAAATGACAAAAATTAGATTTTGAAAATAACTTGCTTATCTTGAAGAAATACATAAGTTATGACG
>JAOTQE010071646.1:0-16895 GCA_025631205.1 Nesometra sesokonis
AATTTATTAGGGGGTCACACAGACCTTGTGACCCACAAAATTTCACCAAGGGGGATCACGTGACCCCCAGGACCCCCTTGGATCCGCCACTGGTTCCCTCTGAGTTACCACTGGGGACACGCCCCTCTACCCCTCCCCCGCCGCCCATGTTTATACAAACCATTGTGTACCACCAGTGGAACAGATGAAGACCAATAATTGGTTGTACAGTCAAGATATTGCTAACAGTTTCAGATAACTATCGCTCCATTAAAAGCATACTTTAAGCCAAAAAATAAACTGTATGCCAGTTTTTTGTCGGGCAAAAAGCATACAAATATTCTATAATTGACGCTAAAAATATAAATACATGGGTCAAAACAGGCTATACAAGAACAAAGGACACGCAAAATGGGGAAATAACCGCTTTTTCTTGTTTTTTTGCTTGTCATAACGAAACCGGTAACCACGCTCACCCAGACCTTGAAAAGGGCGCACTTCAACTTTCGCTGGATCCTGGATCCGACCCTGGTTGTCCCCCCATGTCGGGACCATGACCGAAGTGGGGAATCCTGGCGCGCGCCACCACGTACAGAGAATACTTTCATTTGAAAAAAAAATCGAATCTTCGGTTCGAAACCCATCCCAACTCAAAAATGTTATACCTGCCAACTTTTTTTGGCTCCAATGCGTGAGACAAACCCCGCTACCACTATCTGGGCCACATCCTTTCCCATTTCGATCAACGTCAACTGACCGTTTTGGGCCATTCCTGTTGTTTTGGGCCCGGTTTTACCGTATTTAGCTCTATATATTGTGTCATGCGTGAGAAAAACTATTAAAATCACTGTTTATGAGTGAGAATTCTCCTAATGCGTGAGGAAAATTAATTTATGCGTGAGACGTCAATAATAGGCTCCATGCGTGAGACTCACGCATAATGCGTGAGACTTGGCGGGTATAAATGTGTGTTGGGGTGGGGTGCACACACGCTTTACCTACACCTACGCCGATTGAAGTTGAGAAACCTGTGGGCCCGTTGTAGGCCCTCGGGTATGTTTTGTTTTAATTCTGACGAATTTTTGTCTTTAATGCTTATAATGTTTTTTGGGGTTCCATTAGGCCCCCAAGCCTTCTATAGACTTACCCTAATAGGCCCTTGGTTATATTTATGTTTAATACCTTCTTTAAGCCTCCATTGGTCAGTAGGCCATATTTTTCAAGCGTCCTTCAAGCAGATCCAGGTTAATGAGTTATTAATAGTTCAAAACCACTCATAGAAAGCTACTCTAACGTCGAGGTAATGTCGTCATATTGATTTTTTTAAAGATGTTCTAATTGTCTTGATTATGTTTAAAAGATCGATAAGCCATTTCAATATTTCAATTATAATAAAAAATTGTCGACCATTATGGCCAAAAATTGAATCAATAAAGTTGTTCTGACAAAATGCAATTGTTTATTGAGGTTTTAATAGGGTGTATTTTTTATTTTTATAATTTCACATCGATTTTTATTAAAATAGTATCAATAGTACAGTATACAATCTAGCCCAAGGAGACTTCAGATTGATTTATACCTTGGAACATTGTTTTATTAGCCTAGACAAACGAAATTAATGTCTATTGACAAATTAAGTGATTATTCTACCGGTATTGCATGCTTACAGAAACGCCTCGCCGTTTATTTTCAAGTTTGGTTTCTGGTAAATTATCAATACTCATCAACCATATCTTTTAACATTTATTTAAAACAGATAATTCTAAATATTATGCCAACAAGATTTTCGAGCTCACGGAAGGCCTTCAATTCAGATATAAAGATGTGCTGTTATTTTCTATTAATTTCAAACTAAACTACGAATATGTTGTTTGGATTTGGCTCATTATAAAGACTTTATTTTTGTTAATACAATAATATTTAACCTAATATGGTATGGATGAGCGTCAATGTGCTGTTTGAGTTTAGTTGAATTAAATCATATATCTACACTCCAAACTTCATTAATACAAGAGGCGTGGTTGTTGTAGTATTGGAATATCAGAATGTCATAACTAGACTTTTATGCAAAGGAAAACTCTAATCTCAAACCCGGGCAGTAGAGCTCGGATACCATGATTGGTTATATATCTATCAATTCCTCAAGGCAACTTAGGCAAATGAAGATAATTTGCACCCTCTCATTGGCTAAGAAGGTGCACTGACGGATAGGTCAAATAGATAGAATGCCGGACTCTCAGACAGAGATCAGGCGCGGATCCAAGGGGTGGGGGAGCAGAGGGGCGCGCTCCCCCTATTATCGTCAAAACGTAGTTGCGCCCCCTTATATTAGGTGCGCCGGGTCAAAAATCTACCAGGAAAACCAAAAATACGTTTAAAATAGGGTAATAGGGCACCAATTGCGCGAATGAGCTTTTTTTTTGCTCTTCAGGAAAAAAAGTTGGCAACCACGCCCACTTTCGGTGAAGCCTGGATCCGCCCCTGGAGATAACAGAGTATCCGGCAGTCACTGCAGCGTAGGTACCCCACCTCACCCACTCCACTCCCAGTCGTCTCGACTTTTTTGCCAATGGACCAAATTAAGAATATTCTGAGCAGCTTTTCTACTCCACTTTAATCAACAATATCCGGCTCCTAAACACCCACATCATGTCAATCACACCATCATACTGATGTACCTAAACAAAGTTCTGCGGCGACGGGCAGAGGACGACGGGAACATGCAGAGATGGCCACTGAAAGATCGTAGTCGCGAACCTGCACGTAAATGTGGTCGCTGTGCTGGGGAGAGGTAGTAACCTTTATCAGGACCACTCTGGTCAGCCCGGATTGGTAAGGGACTAGAAAAAGGTGTCCCAAACATAGCCTAGCTCACCAATCTGACTGGAGAGCCACCTTCAGTAGGATCATCCTAACTGCGGTTGAAGCAAATTATAGAATACCGTATAAGACAGAGGAAAGAAGTGAAGATGTGTGTGGCAGCATGGAATGTGCAGACGATGATAGACACCAAACACTCCAATAGACCTGGAGAGAAGAAGCGCCTTCATTGCTACTCCTGCGTAACAGCGTGGACATAATAACCGCACTTTCTAAAACCAGATACCTACATGACGGTCATCTGATTGAACAGGGTTGTGGTTATTCCATCTTCTGGAAGGGGAAACCAGTAGCAGATACATGTTTTCATGTTGTCCAACTGTCATTAAAACACCATCTTCTCTAGACCCTCAAAACTACCAGTTGGAAAGAGCAACATGTTGATGACAATGCGTCTGCCGTTAGCGGATAAAAGGCAAGCTACCAATACGTAACCTTGATGCCGATCATAGCAAAAGAAACGTTTATGCAGAAGTTGATGATATCCTTTGTGCTATCTCCGAGGAAGACAAAATCATATTTCTAGGCGATTTTAACGAAAGAGTTGGAAGAAAGAAGACAAACTGCGCTTACCTTATCGTATATTTTATCAAGGTCTTCTCTTTGTTATTTTCTCATATTGTAATTTATTTTTTACAAACCAATAGATGGATTTGAAAAAAAAAATCATAAAGTTTTGTTGTAGTAGTAGAGGTAGAAGTAGTGTGGGGATAATGCATCGGATGGTAGTGGCAGGAGTAAACCACTGGAAGTTAGTTATTAGAAACCTGCTAGTTTAATCATCATTGTTACCCTTCACCGCCCATTTTGAATACTTCAATGATGTGTCCAATTATTTGTATTCGCCTACCCATAGTACTCTTTTCAAGAGAGTCCAAAATCAGTGTACATTTGTATATATTCTACTTTTCGCTGTCCCCTTTGTCTTTTTCTGATTCTTCCCCTGCTACTAGTTGTTTCATTTTGATCCCCAGTTGTTGTATAGTGCGTGAATCTCCAGTTTAATTGTAATACTATTTCGATGTTTTTGTTTCACAGGGGTGGATTTAAGGGGGCGGGGGCTCTTTCGGAAAGTAAAATATATCAATATTATTAACGAAAATATTCAGCAATCATAAGATAAGAATTGATCCATTAACGCGCTCTGAGGCCATTTCCGGACATCTAAAGACCAAATTTTCCCGGCAGAGAGCATGTCCAAAAACTCGCCTAACATTTTGACTGTCTACCGGCCAATCTTCCACCCCCTCTCCACTTTTTCAAAAGTCTGCATATGGAAACGTTTTCACCAGTTTTTACCATTTGCTATCCAACTTGTTATTTCTATAGCCGATAACAGCGATTTTTGATTTGATATATTTTGTATTTTGTATTTTGTATTTTTCCGATAAAACTACCAATTATACCAAATTCAAGCTCATTATTCCCTCAAAGACTCCGTTTTGGCAAGCACGAACAAAGGAATAGTTTACGAGTGAGGGAGAATTAACCAAGCTTGAAACAGCCAAAAACCTAAGATTTAAAAAAAAATTATCTATCTAAATCGGCCCGAGGAGCTGTTACAAATCGAATTCTTCCGATAAACTGTAGGAAATTATTCTTCACAGAGTTAAAATATGATAATTTTTACAACATAACCGTTTGGGCCATTACATGAAAAACATAAATATAATACTTAAAACGTAATTTTCCCCAAAAATTCGAGATTTCTCTAATGGTTAAGGCGACCGTTGAGAGCAAATGATACGTTTCCATATGACCCTCTCCTTTTTCATTTATTTTTTTATTTCCTCTGTTTGTTAAAGCACCGTATCTTGTCGTTACGTTGATCGTTCTACCCGTTGTAATCTGTCATGTCTTGTTTCTTTTTTTTTCAATTTAGGCCAGCCCACACTAGATTATTTTCATAACCTTCTCGGTCATTCTACCTTATTGTCTACTATGTACTGTCTGTACTATATAAACATTACTCCTTACTTTCATTTTGTAATACAGTAAACTAAAAAAGGTAATAAATGTTGAACTTGATACTTTTGATAGTTAGGCCTATAAATGCTTTTCTAATAACAAATAAAACTATACAACGTTTTATACTTGTTTTAATTATATATTGTTTTATATTTTAATACATTCTACAAGTGGCGGGGTTCTCGCTGTTGGATGTGAATAAAAATATGTAAATAAATAAAATTGTTTGGCTTGTTAGTTGGATGTGGATGTTGATATATTTCAGTGTATAATGATGTATTCTTTTATAAAGCAATTCGTGAATTTGTTTGTACAGATTCAATGCAACGTTATATGGCACTAGTTCATCGTTCTAACAGTTCGTGGTTTATCTCTTTATGTTTGCATTGATATATTCCGGATCAATTTTGTCATATGTCCTTTCATCATATGGTGAATCTGGATCCGGTAGTGCAGCAGCTGGTCTCCTTTCTGATGCCACATACGCCTGTAAATTTATTAACAATTATGAATATAATAATATTAATATAATGCAGTGATATAATTGGGCGGCAGATTTTACATGATTTCATTTTAACCCCGAGGGCCAGGCCTAAAATTTATCAATCTTATCTTAGAATTTTTTTAAGTCAAAATATTAAGACAAAGCAAATTAATAACTATGTAATAACTAACAATGATAACGTTTTCAATTTAGTTCAAAATTAAACATAGGCCTATCTTCTATTATCTTAACATAAAACTAGATTGCAAATTGAATTGTTCATAGAAACAAATTGAGTTATTTTAGAAACTACATAAAAATCTTCTTACCATACGCTGTCCACCTCGAGTAGAGTTTGCTTTTCTTATCTATAAGAAAATTTAACGCAACTGTATTATTTTTTCCTTCAAGATGCCATGTTCGAAATACTTAACTTTGTTCCATAAAGAAAATTACGTTAGTCTTTAAGCCAGTTTTTTATTGTTATTAAACATGAACAGAAGTTATATAGGCTTGGATATTAAACTAATAGATTAATCACTAAATATTAAAACATTCTTACCTTACGTGATTCTCTAATAGAATTTACCTTCGTTACCGGTACCTAGAAAGAAAGCCAACCATAATTAGTTTACCTATTGAACAGGGGCGGCGAAAAGACTTACTAATTGATACGACAGAAAAGTCCCTATTAACATCAAGGCCATCATAGATGGAAATGTTGTTTTTAAAATTGGTAGAATTTACACCTCTAGATGCTCGGCAAAACATGTTCATTCATTTTGTAAGTTCCTTTAGCAAGGTCAGATCCATTTGGAATGGAGGGGTGGCGTACGCAATAGATTTATGATGTACAATCCCTCATTGGCCCTACCATGGTTTGAGCTAAGGAGAGAAAAAAAAATAGAACTTAGAACCTATAGATGCTCGGAAATAGCACTCTGTGACCCAACAATAAAGGTGCGTTTTAAAGTGTCACAATTTAACGAAAGTGAGGCAAACAAATCTACCAAAAATATCGATACGGCGGCAGATGTACCTGCCGGACCAATTTCATCGCATCTTATTAAATGCAATTTTTAATTCCGATGATTAAATCTAGACGCATCAGTCTGATTATCACGAGTTAGCTGAAAAGTCAAGATCGAGGACGCTTCAATATTTCAAAACGTTATTTTTATACAGTCATTGACTCTTAGATTAACACGCGTGAAGCTCTACCGACTGAGCTATGGTATACCGTAACGTTTTCCGGGCAAATTACTATCATTGGAGCTATCGAGACGTTTGTTAGAATACACGTAGAACGAGAGGTTTTAAATGAATCGTATAATAAATCTAACAATACCTCACCTCTGTCTTGGAATCATGCATTTTCCCTAGCACAACAAACACACAGGATATGGTAATAGTGCCTACAAAAAATCCAAGCAATGCCATTCCAACGGCGAGACCCATAGACGAAGATGTTTTCTCTTCAACTTCTGAATAAAACAAGTGATAATAATATTTTAATAGTAGGATTCATAACCAAATTCTTTATATATTTCCATCGGGTACAACTGTCTAAACTGAGAATCATCCTAAAGGTCCATAAATTATGTATCTAATCATTTCATTGTTTTCACACTTTTTAGGTTAGTAGGATTGGTTAATACCTAACAATAATTTTGATTTCACACATTTTAGGTTAATTATGACTGGTTAAAACTTAATAATAGTTCTAATTTTAGATTAATGATAATTCTGATTGGTTAACACTTTTGGCATTGATGGTTAAAAGCTGGAATTTTATGGACAAAATTTTATTCCTGATGATGACATAATTGATGTCGAATTATTGAACCCTGTCACGATGGCGTGTGTAACTCATTGCTTGGAGTATGCATTACACTTTCTTACGAGAGTCATCGTCATCGGAATTTTGCCCGGCCAAGTTTATCAGCATAATCTTAGTGATACCGATTGTTATCTTATTGCTATACAATCTCTTGTTTTAAACCACATTCGATTTATAGGCCTTGTTATCATTCTAGAAGTTATTGCAGAAATATTTGAAAGAAAGAGAAGGTAGTGGAAGAAGAATAATAGTGGGGCTGCTTAGATAAAAGAAAACCCGGCAAATCGTAACTTTGTGACAGAAGCATGATTTCAGCTTTTGGTCACTGGTGTGTGCGAATGAAAATTAGAGTAACTTTTTAAATGCCCCAGATGTCAATGTATTATATATTGTCAACTAGTGGTCATAGTATTGGTTTTAGTGCCAAACTACTCAAAATATACACATCTATGTTGTCTAATGGAACTTTTTTTTCAAAAAAAAATGACCGTAAAGTTATTGACCTTATACCTGTACCGTACTGCATTGTTTTAACAATTCATATACCTTCAAGTCGTAGATGGTTCGTTTAGTGTCAATCTGTTCAAAATTTAGCATTTATATGCGGTCCAATGGAACATTTCGCAGAAAATTACCGAAAATTATGTTACTGAACTTTGACTTGTATTGCATGTAACAATTTATATCTTGGCAACTTCTGCTCCGGAAAAATGATACATTTCCCGGCCCTCGGAATTTAAATTTCTGAAAGATTTTTCATGTTTATCAACTATTTTTCTAAGCTAGCTAAATGAATTACTCTAATACATAAAGTGTGAAAGGAATAACGTTCATTCCCGATAAACAATTTGGTTTAGGCATATTATAATGATCTAAACCGCCAAAGCCTATTTAAAGTATTGAGCTTTTGTATTTAAATTGGGTCTCCGTAATAGAATTTCCAAAAATGCATTTCACAACTTGAGAAGTTGATGCATGGAGAAAATAGTCAACTATTTCCTCCATGGTTGATGTATATATCGGGTGCCTCCCCCCGCCCCCAAAAAACGTCACTAAATTAAAACCTCTCTTACTCCCATATGCAAACTAGCTTCTTAAAAATATGCACACATACACAGTTGGATATTGCCTGTAAATTGGCAAAGTTCCAAGGTCTTTGGCTAAACCGTCTCGTCACAGTGAAAATTTTAAAAACGCATGTCGAAAATTGACGTACCGGAATAAAATAAGGTTTAACTACTAATCACACCAAATGCTTGTTGTGTCCTTCATCCTGATCACAAACTGTGCAAAGTCTCTTTTTCCATGAAGAAATGCAGTGTATAAACTCATCCAGAGACTTCACCCAGCCCCTTGCTATTTTTTCTTCAGTTCGTCTATAATTGTTTTTGATGAAACACATAATTGTGGTCTGGGTAAGACCTCTGCTGTGAGGATGATTTGGCACTGTGCCATAAGTGACACCTGCCATCTGGCGCATCATTTTTTTACTTCACATTTTATTTTTTTCACTGTGACAAAAGTATCGAATGCAGAACATTGGTATTTTCAGCATTTAATAACGAAGACCTGATGGACATATTGCCAAATTTCCAGCCTTGTACCTGTAGAAACATCAGAGCTAGTGAAGTTTGAAATAAGTGACGTTTTTTCGGCCACCCGTTATATGCCACCGATAGTCGCTCTCACTTAACAAATATTGTATTAATTAGATTTAATTCTTACCACGCATGTGAATGGCTAGCTTTGGCTCTTTGAATGGAATACCAATGTACTGGCGAGAATCAGGGCCCTCTGAGATGTCCACAATGTATAAACTACCCTCTTTTGTGTCTGCCCAATACAAATAATCTCTATACAAAACGATGTCACTTGGAAGACTACTGCTGCCGACTTCTCTACGATCCGAACCATCTAGGTTAGCTTCATATACTTTACCATCGCCAGTGACTCCATCGCACCAATACATTTTTTCCGCTACACAGATATAAAAATACTTTAATTGTTAACTTAAATTAAATATGTATACTGTTATTGCAAGAACATAATACTTCTTATCAAATGAGAATGCTCTTCAGTAAATAGCATGGGCATTCAATACAATTTGAAATAATAAATAATTAAATAACTTTTGTATATTTTATACACTATTAAAAATTATTACATATTTCTATGTATACCGTAGTTTTAACTACACTGCTTAAAAGTATTATTGGATATTAGCTCTCTTTACTATCAGATATAGTAAGAACCATATTAAAAAGAGGCTTAATATGTTGGTTTTAATTATTCTATCCATATTTTAAATACGATTTGAAAAAACAATGTTTATTTAATTTTAAACAGTCATTCAACCGGAATTTCAATTTAAAAATGGTAAGATGAAAGTATACATTTCAAAATATACTGTAAAACCATTATAAAAACATATTGTGTATACCAATTAAGAATTACATTTTTAAACATTAAAATTGTCAATCGGTACACAAACCTTAAAAATAAAACATAATTATTTACGTGGTAATTTAGACATATAAAAATAATAACATAAAAATTCTAGTAACTCCTGTTGAGGAAGACATTGAAGCAACGCTAAATCTCATCCTAAAAAAAAGCTGTTGCGCGGTGTCCGATGTTTATGATCGGTTTCACTTCTTCCATTTATTTTTTCTCTTATGTATTTAAGGGCACATACTAGTATGTGAGGAAATGATATTAAGAGCATTTTAATTTCGGGAGATATGTACTATATGCTTTTTATTGTAATTTTAGAGATTTTCAAACGTCAAACATTACTGTTTCAAAAGTACATTATTGTCTAGTGTTACAGGTGTCAGGCCATTACCTTGAGATTGTGGGTTTGACTCTCACCTGAGAACAACTTGCGACTTTTTTGTTGCGAGTATTCTCAACTGTACTGAGTATTCGGTACATTTACTCGTCAGAGTCGAGCAAAACAAATTATATCTACAGTATTGCAGTTTTCATAACTATTTCGGTTTGGACTGGGCCTTCAAGTTGCTCTTTTAATAGGTTTTTAAACAGTATTTGTGGCAGGTTTTCTAACCTTCTCAAGCTGTTTTGCTAAAAGCTACAGATGAAATTAAAAACACGATCCGCCAACTCACACATAATTATCATTGCATTTCCAATAATTATAACCATTGTTAATGCGTACTACTCTATTAGACAGTACATGTCTATCGTAAACATCAAGAGGTCAACAAAATTTAGCATCACTTCCGCACCATTTATTTTATGTCATTTAATTAATTATTTAATTCATTTAATTTATTATTTTAAATGATCCACCCCGTTTGGTGGATGTGTGTTTTTTTATTCCACTACAGACTGTTTTATGAGCATGTACTCAATCAACAGGTGGTAAACCCTGAGTAAAGAAATAGATGAAGTGCATTAAATCATATAGATTAAAACTGTTTATGAAAACAAAGCAATATGCTAATTAGTGGAAGACCTAATTTCAATGGTTACCAAGGTAACTATTTTTTCATATCTTAAAAAGAACTTCCTTTGATGATGATGATGATGATGATGATGGTGATAGTGACGGTGATGGTGATGGTGATGATGATGATGATGACGGTGATGATGACAATGAAAACGACGATGACGGTGATGTTGATGATGATGATGGCGATGACGATGATGATGATGATGATGATGATGGCAATAGGGACCAAAATAAGTGACCAACTAACCATCAACACAAAGTGAATGAAAAAAAAAATGAATTTGGATTTCAACAAATTACAGTTTAAGAAAACTAGAATAAACATAACTAGAAAAAAAAATCACTGTTTTATATAATTGATACGATTGATTAATACTATCACTGTAATTGTTATTTTTTAAATATGAAAAGTAAACGGTTTACAACAATGTTATCTCATTTAATGTCTTAAATCGATCAAGTGTATAGAAACGTCGATTTTTTTTAATTATCGGAGTAAAAACGGTTTTGTAAGATAATGATTTTTGTTCATTGAATCATTTTTGTTCATTGTATCATTGTGCTGAAGACGGATTGGAAATTTACTCGATCATTTTTGTTTGACTTGGTTGCTGTACACACCATGGTCTTGTGAGTGAGATCCTGTTCCAGACCTGTATGTGCCATTATCGCTTATTTGGTAAGACATTTTAACTTAGATAATACAGTTGTAATTTTTGCTACAACCTTAGAAATTTACAAACCCATTATTTCATTCCACATCACTCATCAATGGATGAGAACTTTGTCATACTTTCTATACCCAGCCTCATTAAAGGCGTAGGGGGTACTGTTACTATAGGATGAGAACTATGTCATGCTTTCAAAACCAAGTCTCATTATAAGGCTTAGGGGTACTGATGAGAACTATGTCATACTTTCTAAACCAAGTCTTATTGTTAGGATTAGATTGCTGTTACTGTAAGATGAGAAATACGTCATGGCGTCGTAAGAACGCGGGAAAGAACCACCCAGCCAACAATATTACGTATATTTTGGTGTTAAAAACGTTATTATAACGTTTGAACATTATTGTAACGTTTGCGCAACGTTTGACAAATGTTATTTTGTCACATACCAAACCACTACGCTCACGAACGTCATAAGAACATTTTGGTGTTTGCTGGGCAGGAGTTTAGCTAGGTTTCATCTCGTGACCTCGGAATTGGTAGTAAGGATGATAATTAATTAGGACATCATACATGGCTGTTGATTTGCGTTGATGTGTAGAAAAGAAAACTCATCACCATAGGACAACATGCACAACGGAATCTGGCAAGAATTCATTGAGCCTTCCATTATTTAGATTTCAAAAACGCGATGTTTGAATTTTTAACATGAAAAGTATCAACTTATTAATGTTAATGGAAACAGTTTATATTTCGGTAATACTTTTGCAACTTATTATTTCAAGTGTTCATATATTACTGTTTTGCTGACGTAATTAGCTATTCTTAATGCTTCTTTTTGTATTTATTATAGTTATTTTTTCAAATTAAATAACAGCCAACAAAATGAGGAAGATGATAATGGTTTTGGTTTTATTTCAAGTGGTAATAGTGGAAGGTAAGTGCATTCAATCACATTTATAAAAGCCAATATTGTTTTTCCAGCCCGATAGACTCAAAATTTCGAACATCAGGATCGGTCCTTTCATATTTTCCGATTTTTTAAAGCTCATCAACTTATTCAAAAAAAAATATAAATACATAGTTGTTATACCAGAAATTGTAATAAATGCTTTTAAGCATTTAAAATTGGGTATAGGTCTATGTCAAAATTAATTTAAAATATAAGAAAAAAAAATCCACTTCAAAATTCAGAAGCACGTGTTCACTAACAACAAAGATATTCCTAACAGACAATAGGTTTTTAAAAAGGCTTACGATTGCGAAATTAAATTTAAAAACAGACAGAGCGCCCTAAACACTTTTTGTTGTTGTTGCTGCTGCTACTTTTGTTGTTATTGTTGTTGTTGTTGATGTTGTTGTTGTTGTTGTTGCGGCTGATACTGCTTTTGCTTCTGCTGTTTTTGCTCTTGTTGTTGCCGTTCATGTTGCTTATACTGCTATTGTTATTATTTTCTGCGAAAGTCAGTGCAGATCATATCTACGCGGATGTCACCCATGCTGTAATCTCCACCGGTTTGTTTACGCGTCACGCACCCGCACATAGTTCGCTGTTGGTTACTAGAGTTAGACTCTTCACAGAAGGAAAGTACAGATTCATCCGCATACTTTTTTTAGGATTCATTCAAAATTCTGTTATTTTTAATTTTTTTAGGTTTAAAAGAAATAAAATGAAACAAATATGGCAGATCAGTATTATTATTTATAAATTTGAAAACAATATAGTCATATCTAGAATGTTTTAATTTTTTGTGACTTTAGAAGGAATAGGCCTTTAAAAGATGTACCGGTAAATTACATTATGCTTTCTTCATTTGTCCCTCCATTCCTGGTAACCTCATGATCTCTATCCCGCTTTATCTGGTAGCTTAGAATTCCGTTCTCTCTCGTATGCCGTTATAATGCCGTTACTTCATCTTGGACTCTTTCAGGAACCAGGGAACAGTTATTAACTGGTCCCTGTAGGAACTTAGTGTCATGCTTCCGAGTATTGTCTCATTTCCCTTTTTTGACGGTATTAGCTCTCGGTGTTTTTACATAAGATTCTTGGTATTAACCTTTTCTGACCACTTCTTCACAATAACGCCTTTCACGGTTTCAATTGCGCATGTGCGTGACTAAGATCAACGCAAACAAACTTCCAATCAACCAATCACAAGACACTCTTCATCCTTGCATAACTTTGACTTGGCTTCACCTTGGTAACAAACACGTGCAGATGAAACCGTGAAAGTTTTCAATTTCCACATCTCACATATCCTTGTGTTTTTGTAGTCTATAAACGCAATAGATTATGACGGTTTATTTAGGTTTCCGCTGACATTATAAAGTTCTTATTTGATTTGAATTGTACCAAAAGAAATTACATTTTTTAATACATTAACCATGCACATATTGACGTTTGTCAACGGATTTACTATTTACTTTCTCAATCACAGGCCTAAGAATTGAAGTTTTTAGACGAACTAAAACGGGTCAAATTACTGGTAAACATATCGACATTCGGTGTGCTCAGGCTTGTTTGAAAACTGGATACGGAGACTGCAACGTTTTCAGGATCGACGCTGCGCTCAGATGTCATACATCAATTTATAATATAGGAATAGCAAAACAAACATCAGATATTCGAGAATTTGAAATTATAGTAAGTATTTTTTATTCAGTTATATAAGGCTTGTTGTTGTTGAATGCTTACTTATAGTTTTATGCATTGGCGGTTCCCAGTGGGGATTCATGGGGCGCCGTGGCAAACCCAACACCATTAGAAGGCCACCTCTAATAGGGCCACTAAAAATGAAACAACAAACAACTGTGAAAATTAGACGCAAAAAAGTGAAAAGCTTTGTTTTGTTGGTTAAATTGAAACCCCATTGCGGGATTTTGGGTCGGTAACTATGTTTTTACCGAGTAGCGTTAAAAAAGTTGATATTTTTTTATTATTATTGTTTTACATTACTACCATCTCATGTTCTTTAGTTACAGGATGGCGGTTTAATAAAAGTGAAGAAACAATCAAATTACAAACAAGCATCCGAAGAATGCAGACGGCTGCATGGCTCACTCGCATCTTATGAACAGGTGGTGTCTGCTGCTAAATATGGAAATACATTTTCTTGTGATCACTGTTGGTTGATAAGTGGAGAGCTAACCTTTACGCCTGTCGAAATATTAACCAGTATTCAAACTGACTGTGAACTAGTAGACACTGTAATACGCTGCAATATTTATCCAGATAAAAATGAAGTGTACTCGTGCTTCTACTGCTACATGTACTTCAACATACCACCAGATGAAAAAGACTATCATTCTGAAAGCAGACTTCTTCATCTTGTGCAAAATGACTATACTCTGTATATCTACACAGACGCAGAGAGTCGCTGTCAGCAAGAATTCAGTGGTCACCTTGCGTTACCTATGGAGGTTTATAATGCCAGCTTAGCTGGCGTAAGTATCTGCACAAAAGGTTGGTTTGCATATAATATGCGTGGGCAATGTATGGTTGATGATATTGGCACATCTTGGTACAATATTTTAAATGGCTATAAGCTTCAGGCCATGGAACCAAATCAGGTAGATAAATACAGTGCATTTTGCTTTTTATCAAGCCTCGACCGAAAGCTATATCCATATCCTTCTCATGAAGTTGTCAAATTTAGAGGAGTTGAAAGATATTCACTGGATTATGCAACCGCAAAAAGTCAATGTGAAAATCTTGGTGGCGCCTTGGCAACGAAAGAACAAGTTAATGTAGCACAGGAAACTGGATATCTAACTGAAAACCACGGATGGATTTCTGGTGGATCAATGTTATTAAAATGCACTTCAACCGGATGCACATTTTCGGATAACGATTCACCATCTAAACAATCTAACGGGTATTGCTACGTTTCTGAAAGTGAATTCCGCACAGCCTCGGCAGGGGTGGACTAGATGTAGACTTAACAGCCGGAATTACAGTCCCTCAATAAAAAGGGCAAACAACAGTAATTCACTAAATACGGTATACAAGAGGATATACAGCGGCGTATTAGTGTAAATAGCCTTCATTCTCTTCGTAATGTTATATTGAGTACATACCACCTTACTTACTGTCATTATGACCTATACTTTGATTGAACCCGGATCCCGACAAACACTGCTCATTTGGGGAAACAATTGTTCTTAATTTATTTTGTTTGTGTTTGTCGTTTGCGGGGGTCACCCAGACTTTATTTTAATAGGTCTATATAGCAATTAACATTTACGTTCATAATGTATATAACATCATACTATTGGAGAAAAATATCAAAAATTAAAAGATTCATCCTCATCAAAAGATTTAAAACGGTATATGCATATAATATTGCGTAATATAATATTCGTAAAAAACAATCGATTGGATTATTTTACTAAACTATGATTGTGCATTTAATTAATTAGTTTTTCCTAACTTTCATAAATATTACGTTGTGATGTGCGATACCAATTTCATTATAATTATAAATGATAAATAATAATTCACTCATAGACAGAGATTGGAGAAACACTACGTTTCGGCTCCTTCCACTAAGGGCCTTGATCACGTGGGTGATTGAATGCCGTTAGGTGACGCCAATTTATCGTAAATCGGGTGGAGTGCAGGCCTTGGTCGAGGTAAAAGTCATATTGGGTACATAATAATTGTTATTTAATGTTATTTTAGTATTTATTTAAAGACAATTTGCCAAGTCAGTGTTGTTCACGTATTATGTAAATCTCTGGAGAATTTAATAACTATATTTCAAAATTTTGTTAAGTTAGTTTTGTGCAAGTGATTAAATGACTGGGTTACTTTAACTCCAATTATACAAATTGTGTGGTGTTAGACCGTTTTATTTTATTTTGCAACAAGTAAAGTAGACTAAGTTAAAAAAGGAATACTTATTTTATAATTTAATCATTATTTATATTATTAAATAATATAATATGAGGCTAGTCGTGGAAAACCACCAAGTTGTCGCACAAGAAGTTGAGAAATAAGCCAATAGGCAACAGGAAATATAAACAAATACAAAGGAAATTTGTGTATATTTCGTTCAATAACTTCAGTTATATATGTCCGATTTTGATAATTGATCCCCCTCATTTTAAAGCTTACGAAAAGTCTAATATATTTTTGACTATAACTAAATTTTCAATTTTCCTACAACTTGGTGGTTTTGCCGTGTCATGCCTCATATTTATTATTATTATTTTTATTAATGTTATATTTAATACCTTTATTTTATGTTATTGAATTCTTTTTTCCTTTATTTGCCACAATATACAAAGGCTTACACGTAGAAGCGTAATAACTATAAATCTGATCGTCTGGGGCGCATTGCTATAAGCGGTTTTTAGACTGTCTTAAGCTTAAGACGGTCTATAATCGTGACGTCACGCACGGTCTTAAATTATAGACCATTGCTATAACCATAACGCGGTCTTAGGAGTTAGCGGTCTTAAACATTAAAGCCTGCTTGGAGGAGGCTATAAATGGTCTTAAATCACTTACAATGTGGCGTCGGCATTATTTTACCTTGAATTGCCTGTTTTAACAAATTTTTATAACTATAACTGTTTAAACATACACTATATTATAAA
>JAOTQE010071657.1:0-16889 GCA_025631205.1 Nesometra sesokonis
CCGGGACTCGAACCCGGGACCTTCTGCTTGATATGCAGACGCCTTTACCACTTAGCCATTGGGACTAACGTGGCGAGCTCAAGTTCGATTAGAATGCAACTCTTCTCACAATCAACACGGCATATGTGTGTGTGTGTGTTGAGATTTGATGAGGGATACAGACTTACGTTATAGTGATTTAGTTCACTTTTGTGTTCCTGCCCATCAGATCAGTAGTTCTGTTTCAGTGTATTGTTTGTTATGTTGTGTTTTTGACAATAAAAGAATAAGAATAAGAACGTAACAGTAGAGAAAATAATAAGATCGGAAAATAGCCACTTGGATTAAGCCCTCATCTGCAGACGGATCCGTTTCTGGGCCTACCCTTCGTCGGTACAGCTTTAGGGCTAGATATTATTATTGCCTGTATATATATAAATTGTAACTCATTAATCATTGTTCATGTTACAGGGAAATTTGAAAAACTTGGAGGTTCTAATGAAAAGTCTGTACTGCTCTCGGTTGAAGATGTAAGTAAAACGATTGACATATTTTAGGCCTACCATCAAGAGGCTATAGCCTGTAATTTAAAACTGTGGATCAAACTGGGATCTAGAGGGGAAATTCATTTTCAATACTGTACGCAAGGAATAAGCTGTTAACTGTACCAGGTGCATCGATGAAATTTGTTTATTGGATTTTAACATTATTTTTTGCAGATGTTTGAGATATGCGCCAAACTGTAAGCTGGATGACTGAATGAAAACGGAGCAATAAACGTGAATTCGTTTAAGACACCAGTAATCAACGGTGATTTGTTTAATAGTAACTGAACGTTATTTAGCCGTGTACTAAAGTATAATTTCTTATGGGATGGGTGTTTACTGTTGCCTGTACCACTACAACAGATCCAAATTAGCTTCGGAAACTGCTAAAAATGTATTGTATTGTATTTACTTAAGAAACCAGCAATGGTGATTAGTTAATAATTAACTGAACTAAAATTAAAAGGTGCATTATAACTTGGACTCGAATTTCAGAATACAAGTTAATAAAACTAATAAATGTTAGATATTTGAACCAATTGACTTTCAGAGTATAATTTCTTAACGAATAGCTATTCACTGTTGCCTTACCAACATACCACGGATCCGAATTAGCTTCAGAAACTGTTTCTTGCAATGGTTTTCATTTGTGAAGCATCAGAAAGCTGCCACACTTAATAGTAGAGTAATTTTCATAAGATCCGTGACTAATTTTAGCATAACTTTTTTTTAGATGGATTTTGCAAGATTGGCAAATTTAGACAAAATATAGCTCTACCTTTCAGATATGATGGGAAAGTCTACCTCAGATTACCAATAATGGCGTCAGCATACAGAGAAAAGGGGCGATTTAAATTTTAAACAACAATTTTGTAAAAGTTAAAATAGCATGGGACCAAGTTTACTTCCCTGAAAAACACCGCTACTAATGGGTAAAATGCTTGAAGGGTCACTTGTGGGGTCGTCATGATAAACCGGACGAATAATTATGCTGTAAATGCATACCTAGAACCACTCATCTTGATTTCCCCATTTAAATCTATGGATACATCATTCAATTGTCACGGTTGAACAAGATCGACAGCTGAGCCAGTTGTCAATCGAAGATACAAATAGTGATTAACAGAAAAAAGTTCGAGGAACAGAATCGAAAGCACGCCTTATGTCGAGCGAGAGTAAACTGGAACATAACTTTTCGTTATTACCCTTAAGCTCATTCCAAACTATCGAATTATTTGACAAAAAACCTTATATGCGTATTGTCATAATGATGTCACACAATGACCATACATAGAAATATCAGTACCATGGATATGATCGAAGTTTTTTGTCAAATAAGTTTGACAGTCTGGGTTGTGTTTTATACAAAAGGAACAATTCGAACAATTTGATGACTTGTAAACAATAGCCTTTTTCAAACTTGGAAGAATGAAGCAGGCAAAAAAAAACTATATGAGAATGGTAAACAGTCTGTGACAAAGTCGAGTTCAGGGACAAATCTTGCGTACAGAGAGGTTGATTATGGTACGGAAAAGGGAATTTGAACACTGGGCTGCAAATTTAGAACTCGTACCATATAAAGAATTAAAGGACAGAGGTCACCGACGGAGCAGCATGAGTAACCCCTCAGCCGCCACAGGTTAAAAACTAACGGGATTCGTTGGACCGTAGGTTTGTATTAAACTTTTCTATGCATAATTGACTAAAAAACGGAAATTACATAGAAACAACTGAAATTTTTCAATTTAATAAATGTCGTGTGTCGTCATCAAAAAACGACTGGTAGCATAAGGGATGACCATTGGAACCCCACAGTAATATTTCTATATTGGTTGTCACCACTAGGAAATGTCTGGTATACTATGACCATGGACACTCAGTTTATTTAAAATGACCACCAAGACAAAAATCACACAGACAAATATCGTAAGATAAAAGCTTTTAATTTTTTTTAAATGGCAAAAACATTATAAAAAATAGGTCACCGTAAACCAGGACGTTAAGTTATATTACAAAACTAAATATATTCACCTAATAGATAAAACTGAACCACAACACCTTGCTTACCACGAAAATGAATCATTCGTAAAAAAATAACAACACTAGGCATATAACAGGCATTAACAGTACACGTCATATATTAAGCTGACAAACAACGTTTAAACAATATTCCATCTTCTTATTAGTGTCATAACAACAACTGTAATAATCCAAAATGCAGTTATGAGGATATAATTAAGCAAACATTATGAGGAAATCAGCAAATTTTATATAAAGAAAATCTTTGTGGTAAAAATCGGATAGTTTCCGGTTTCCTTATAATTAACGATATTATCACAGCAAATACGACTAATAAACACTATCGAAATTCTAGAAAAGTTACATATGTGGCATAGCCAAGCGAAATGAGACATAAGCTTTTTTTAGATAAATTGTAAAACTACACACACACAAACAAAATCAGTTACATACGTTTCCTTGCGAAGTTATGAACAATCGAAGTTCAAACATTTAACAAGTTTTGAGAAAACTGCATTTGAAAATTGTTTATCAGTATACATTGACTAAGCAAGGTCATTAAATTGCATTTTAAAACATTTTTTGATCAAATATCTGAAAATGGTTAAGGTAGTATGAAAGCTGAATGTATGAACTGTATATTTTTTAAATAAAATAGAATTTGAAAAAAATTACCATTTTTAAATTTTTGCCTATTGTGGAAAACTAGCGTCGACTTATGTCTCATTTGGTTTGGCTCTGCCACAAATTGAGACAGATTGGCTAGATGCGAGTTTAACAATTATTGATGCAATTCAAAAGGACCAATCAGCATAATACAAGATAATAATATTAAAGTAAATGTAAACAGACGAATGTATCAGGTGTCTAAAAAACGTTACTAAATTCACACCTCTTTTACTCCCATACGCAATAAACTAGCTTCTTGAAAATCTGCACACATACAGAGTTTGGTATTGCTTATACATTGACAAAGTTCAAAGGTCTTTGGTCAAACCGTCTCTTCGCAGTGAAAATTTTAAAAACGCATACCTCAAATTGGCTTACCGGAATGAAAGAACGTTTAACTTCTTTTACTAATCACATCGAATGCTTGATGTGTCCGCCATCCTGATCACAAACTGTGCAAAGTCTCTGTTTTCATGAAGAAATACAGTGCCTAACCTCAACCATAATTCCACTAGGCCCTGGCTATTTTTCCTTCAGTTTGTCTAGATTTTTTTTAGAAAGCACAGAATTGTGCCCTGGATAAAGACCTCTGCAGTCCGGGATACATTTTGGCACTATGCCATAATTGGTCTAGATCACTTTAAATGTAATTTACTTTACACTTCACTTCAAAAAAATAATATAAGTCTGATGCTTGAACGCATGCACAAGGTAACTAAGGATTAACTTTTTGTTTTATCTTTACTGTGCGCAGCTTTCCGCGTCTTATTGTCGGATCGACATATTTTTTTTCATTTCTCCCAAAGAGAGGTATTCCGATATTTCAAGAAATTTCACTCACTCCATAGTGTTTTGATTGATAGTTACGTTATTATCAGAAGAGGACTGGTAACTACAAGATGACCATATGAATAAAAATGAAATTTTTCCAGTTCGTTATAATGCATAGGTTGATGCTGAAGCTACATGTACGCAACAATTTAATTATTTCGACATGTCGTCATCAAGAAATGACTGGTGACATACTGGATAAATAAGAAGACCAGAATTGACAAAAGTTTTCACAGATGAAACGTTAAATAAGGCATATGTTTTAATCATAGAAACCGTTTTAATTATTAAATTGTTCGACATTTTAAAATGTCGTCTGGAAATGTCTGAACCGCTGGTGAAACTTTTCTAGGATGAACATTTGCGAAATTAGTTTCGTGTGATTTTGAGTGATGCAAGTCATCTTTTTCATTTGAACATTGCCAAAGGGTATCTTGAACATAGTGGTAGACATGTTTAAGACAGCAATTGGATTTCCCTGCATCGGATGAATATTCTGTATTGACTGGTAACATTCTGGATGAATAGACTAAATTTATTTACACAAATCTCCACAACTGTGTTTAATCAAGAATATTCGTAGAAGCTGCAAATCCTTCATATTGTTTAAATTCCATTATTTTGACATAAGTCATGTCATCAAGAAATGACTGTTAACATGTTGGCTTGACTTGGGCTACACGAAGTGTTCTCAGTGCATAAACGATTGCTACGATTAAAGTTTCGAGCATATGTCTAGTAACTGAAATACAAAAATAAATACGTTGATTAAAAAATATGCATGTTAAAAACTTGTTAGAAGTAACTTAACAGGGTGGTTAAAATACTTTACTCACGTCTTCAATCGATAATTCCACAGCCTTCTCATTTGATCCTCCAAGCTTTTCAAATTTTCCTATGTAAATTAACAAAGGTACTTTATAAATATTTTATTCCATCGAGCAAAATGTATAATCATAAATTTCGATACGCTCCAGCACTGAAATGCTTATATATGTAAAAAAACGCTCAACATTGAAAAAAGCTCATTACTATCCAATCAAGCGGGCTTGCGTTAAATTATTTGTTTGTTATTTTAAATGAAATTTCAACGCAGGTTCAATTCCACTTCAAGAACTTGGTTGAAAAATATCAAACGATGAATAAAGGTAAAATTACTTACTTATGATGTATCGAAGTTTTGAAACAATAAGAAAGAATTCGTCAAAAGTAATTTTATTGTCACTTCCTACGTAACGGCTGACAAGATGTTGTAAAACATTGTCACTGGGTTTGAGACCTGTAACGACAAATAGATCGATATGTCCTTTTGTCCAATACATTAGTGAGTTTTCGCAATATTGCGGGAACGCGGTGGTCGACCACATTTCAGTTAAGCCCCGCCAATTTTCACACTGCGCATGTCTTGTACGTCCGTCCTACTCAGGACAACGGTAAAGGTACAGATAATTAATTGCAACAATGAGTTTTTTTAAGTTTAAATAATATTCGTCCGAGTTAAAGGGGAGGGGAAGGGTCTGCTCCCCACCACTTGGATCCGCGCCTGTATTAATTCTTATTAAAAAAAAAACCTAGAATTTCCAAAACATTATACACCATTTTAAAATTTATAAAGCTAATACATTATTCTAACAGCAAACGAAACATCTTCACGATTCAGTGTAACAGTGACATCAGTTTTAGTCGACTAAGTTAAAATGTCACTCTTTTTGTTTACAAGCCAATAAACGAAGGTGGTAATATAAAACCAATAAATATAGGTGGTGTTATGAAAATTAGGCTAGAAGAGAAAATCTTGAGTAAGATTTATTTCACATTGTGAGGTCAATCTCTAGATCAGTGGGTCAAGCCAAGATGATGAAGCGATGGATCATGGGATTGCTCTTTAAGCAAAAATTCGATAGTCTACCTTTAATCTTAGCCTTTCTTAAAGTTTTTTTTTCAGATGAATTCGCATGACAAAACAAGTAGTTCTCATCGTTGTTAAATGTGATCATAAAAACATGCTATTTTATCAACACTTAATCATTTAATTTGAAGCGAAATGTTTGATTTCTTACCTGCCTCTCGCAATGCTCCCCTCAGCTCACTGACATCAAGACTTTTACTCTTATCCTTATCTACTCTTGAGAATGTTAGCTGAAAAACATTTATAAAAAAACTGTTTAATAAATAGTCATTTTTTAGCTCCAGTGACGAGCTCTATAATTACCCGTTCGATTTAATGAAAAGACAGGTATTGTATCTTCGTGACACATGCAACAGCAAGTTTCTTGCTTCTTACAGGATGAAAACTACTACGTTTTGCTTTCTAAACCAAACCCCACTTGAGGATTTGTGAGTTATGCTGTTAAATCGTGGAAAATAATCTGAGGTGTTTAACTAGGTTTGAACCAAGGCCTTCGGAATTGGAAGGCAAGCATGTTAACCACAAAACTGCAACGCCATTACTTGTTCACGGGTTGGCCTAAGGAAAAAAATGAGAGCATTCGATAATATTTTTAAATTTCATTTTACTCTAAACAGGAAACTAATATTACAAGTCTGATTCTCCGAGTGAGCTAACGCTGAACAATCGACCATAAAGTCAAAAAATAAGGTCTATAGGCCTACTTTACAAACTCTCAAATAAATACAACTGAAACTGTTCAACTGGTTTGAAGATGCGGTACGGTAGTGTTACGTTTGAAACTTTTGACAAACCAATCAAATTTACTGACCTTACTGACAGTTTTGGACACCTTGATCCAATGATGTCCTTCTTTAGAGTGACGGCTCTATTGTTAAGCAATCCGTTCAGTCAGTACACTTACTGAGTCACGTATACGACCCTGTTGTTAGGCGACAGTCACCTACTGGTGAACGGATTGCTTAACAACAGAGCCGTCACTCTGAAGGACACCGTTGGATGAAGGTGTCCGAAACAGGAAACTGTCAAAAGTTCAAAAACTATCTCAAATAAATAGTTTTATTTTTCAAATTTAAACAACTCGTATTATATCTTAAAATGTATATTGTACACCAGTTCACAAGTACTGTAAACAGGGACGGATCCAGGATTATGTGAAAGAGGGGAGCATTACTTAATGCGGGGTGGATGTGTTCCCGGTTTCAAATTTAAAAAAAAAAAAAAACGCGTTATTTGCCTATTATTTTGAGTGCTTTTCGACTACCTTCTCATGTAGTTGTCGAAACCTTGTATGTACTTTATTTTTGGCGCATGCAAAATAAGAGGGGACGCACACGTGTACTTTGACAATATTAGAGGAGACGCGCGCCTGATGCGCTTCCTCTAAATTTCCCTGGTAAACTTTCAAATATTGTAAATACTTACATCGCAGTAAAAAGACAATGTTCCAATAGCCAAGATTTCATCTTCTGATATCATTCTAGAGTCATCATCCTGTGGTTAATTAAGGAATATGACTGCTTAGATGCGTCTAGAGAGCGTCGTGATCGTGCACGAGACGCGTCGACGTAACGTCTTGTCTGTTGGAGTTGTCTTATTTGACTCCAGACGCGATTTCAAATCTGAGTTGAGTTGTCGGGGCCAATTATTGTAGTACAATTTGCATTGACAAAATCAACGATAATACTCGTGTGTCAGGACTCTCGTACGATGTGTGTCAAATCAACTCAACGTCAAGCAAACACAAAAAGACCAACGTAAAAGTTGCATTGAAAATGCTCTGAGTTGTCGGTTTTCATTCAAACCCTACTTTTCGCAATATTTTTGCGTCTACATCTTTGCGTTAGGTCTTTGTGGGAGAACCAATCGTTAGGCTTCTGATGCGTCAAAACATCTAAAGGGCTATACTTCAATCAGTCGTTCGCTCGTATGAACAGTCATAATCTCTATCATAATTTCTTCAAGATGACTAGTTTGGAACTGACGGAACAATAGGGATGATTTTTAAATTTACAAAATACGATAACGAAAACGGTTACGTCACACTTACAACTATTACAGTTTCCAAATGTGTTTTAAAATATATCATACTTCCCACCACGAATTTTTAATAATTGTCTTAAAATACTGACCAACTCTGACAAATATTCAAGCTGTTTTATTCAAACGTTTTTATGACGTATCGTTTTCGTATTTCGTAAAGTTGCGAAACTTCACTATTTTCGCCAGTGTAGCGTTGCTAATCAACATTTTTTGAAGTGAAAATGTTCCCTGGAATTTAGCAGAGAGTTTCGTAGTATGTGTTTCGGTCATCCCAACGGTTAGTTGGTCTGTCAGTCGGTCTGTCAGTTCATTCTGCCATCGGTGTCCATAACGTGTAATATGCTATATCTTCCAGTACAAATAGTGAATTTAATTTGAATTTAGTGGCCACTTCCTTAGTAATGATAAAAACGGTTCAGGCGCGGATCCAAGGGGGATGGGGAGAGGGGTGGGGCCCAACGGACGCCCCCCGCCATTTTTGAAACAAAAAACCTTTTTACACAATCTTGGGGCGATAAAAGTGCACCAGTTGCGCCCCCCCCCCCCTTTTAGTAGGTGCGCCTGGTCAAAAGTTAACCATAAAACCCCAAAATACGCGTAAAATAGGGGGTACCGTTTCAATATGTTACGCCGTACCTTCCAATAGTACTAATTGTCCAATTGGAGTTCCTTAGTAATGTATGTTGATTATCTCACTGGTCGGTTGGTCATTCATTCAGTCGGGTGGTCTGTCGGTCGCTTAGAAGAGTAAAAAACTTGGTAGAAAATTGGTTTTGTTTGATTTTTGTGTAGCCCCAATAAGGAGCTCTAAAAGCACCCACCTGATTAATTAATTAAGAAAAGCATCTTTGTCACTGGTGTATTCTTACAAAATTCAAAATGGGGCGCTCGTCTTCGGAGATATTTACCTTACGAGAACTTTTTGAACGCATTTAAAATTTTTTTTTTTTTCTATTTATATATAAAGGATACATCGTATAAAGCAGCAACGGCAGCTGAAGTAGTTTTGGATATGTCGGTTGGAATAAGCTCTGAAATTAGATCAAAAATAATTATTGTTTGTGGAGTAGGCCTATGTAGGTAGTAATGGCAGATTTAATAAGAAACAAGACAATCGTACACGACTGTACCATCACCTATGTTCCTTTGTCTGTCATGACCCGTAATTGACATTTGGCACTTAAGGTTACCTGTTGGTCCAAATTTATGTTTAGACAGATCATTCCTGATCAATGAGCTAAATTGCTCATTTTGAACATGTGACCCTAAGACCTCCAAGTGACCCTTAACCACAGGCTTGGAGTACCAATGGTTTTTAATAACCCAGGTTTAATTGCATTTATGTAGTCTTTTAAATACTTTTAGGTATTTGTATCCTAATAATCATTTAATGACATTTGACCCAAGTCCGGTTGATGAGATCTGTGACCTTAATGCGGGATTCGGCGGTCTCAGTATATATCGGACTCATAGACACCATTTGTTTTATTATGCGGCTCTGTTATGTAGAACCCTGCGAACACGTTGCCTTCTGAGTGATGTGTGCCAATGAGGTACTAATATCACTATTAAAATTTAAAAAAGCTTGTACCATTCTTTTTCCAGTCTACGAAGAAATCATCCAATTCACAATTATCCATCAGCTCGTCCTAAAAAATATATAAACAAATGAGTACTCCGAACACGATAATGTTCAGTGTTAACAAAAACGACCAAAACTGAAATGAAAGGATAGGATAGGAGAAATCGCTGGCCGCAGCATAATGCTCTACAATGCCTTACTATATATATCTCATCTGATTTATGTCCACTGCAGCTATGCCGCAATCGAAAATGTTCAGACAAACCTATGTCATTGTGAGTCATGACTTAATAAAACTACATATGTTCTTTTTACCTTTCAGCAAAGAACTAAAAATAGGAGAGAGACCCGAAGTAGTTTGCGTGACGCCTGGATAGTAGTATTTATGATCACTGACATCACAAGTAGTCACAAACTGTTACGACGCTCGCATCCAGAAAAACACACATAGAGACGCTCCTATTTGTTAATCACTGCAAGCGCGCGTTGCGCGTCTCTTAACGCGCATTTAATTACGCACGCGTAACATTTTATCACTGAAGATATTCAAGCTTTCTGTTTCAGACACAAGCAAAACCGGATACAGTGTGTCTACGTTCCCCGACAAAATGGTATTAGATACACAAATCGACAGTCAAGGTATCACTTCATAGTGTGGGGTTACGGAAGGCGATTTACAACTACAAGAAAAGAATTACAATATCAAGTTTTACTTAATACCGAGTTTACATAATACAAAATAATTACAAGAGATACATATTATGAATCTAAAGCAACACTGCTCTAACGTCTTGATTGACAAATGGACATTTAACTTACTTCTCCAGCATGTTGTTCGAAGAAGCTTTGAATTATTTGTTCCATTACGGGATCTAACTTAAGCTGCAAAATAAATTATAAAATTACTTTTTAGTATAACATTTCATCGCTTATTAATTTACTTCGTGTACATCCAGCAGCGATATTTCTAGCGCTCAGACTTCATATTTTCAAATGTTCAATAAAATTTCAAGGGGACACTTTACAGCCACATTAGATACTTCCATGAATGGTGTCTTTTTTCGAAACATGAAATCCTGTTTTTCCACAAAGAGTTCCTTTTGGTTTTTACAGCTAATTGAGAAAGGACTTCAGAGTTTTAATTCTTCATCAAGTAAATTTTAGAGCTTAAATCGCACTAAAGAAATACAAATTTTTGAAATTCTTATAGCTAAAATAAGTATGCTTACTAAATATACTTACGTAATCTCTGGTTAGATTCTCCGTGTAAACTGATATGTTATTCACTAGCCTAAAAAATAGAAAGCAAGTCAAACCGACAATTAGACGCGGAAATCGGCATACAAATAATGCATCACATTTTAATAGTGAGGTTTCGCAAATTTACAAAATTCGAAAACGAAAACTCATACGTCATACATTTTTGTAACGTTTGAATTGAACACCTTGAATACTGTCAGAGTCTGTCAGTATTTTAGGAAAATTATCAACGATTTGTAGGTGCCAAATTTGACCTTTGATTTTTAACACATTTAGCAACTTAAAAAAAATGTAAGTGTGACGTATCCGTTTTTGTTATCGTATTTCCTAAACTTGCGAAACCTTACTAATAATGAGGTTTCGCAACTTTACGAAATACGAAAACGAAAAAAATACACGTCTTAAATTCTTGTAACGTTTGAATAGAACACCTTGAATATCTGTCACATTTGGTGAATATCTTAGGACGATCATCAAAGATTCGTAGGTAAAACATATGATATATTTTAAAACTCATTTAGCACCTTTCAAAAATGGAAGTACGTATCCGTTTTCGTTTTCGTATTTCGTACATTTTCGAAACCTCACTAATAGTGAGGTTTCGAAAAAACTTACGAAATACGAAAACGAAAACGGATACGTCACACTTCCATTTTTTTATTTTCAGCGGAAAGACAATATCATAACAAACTTTATGTAATTATCAAACTGGTTGCATTATTATCATTTACATTGTTTTGGACGAAAATCCACTGAAGAAACGCAGCAAGAACGGCATCTCTGTATCCGGTTCATAGGTCGACGGAATGAGGACGTAATTTCCGGGGTCAAGTACCATTCTCAGGGTAACCTCAAGAACGCCTGGCTTATGACCTGATGAATGTAGAGGGATTGTTTCAGTAAACAAATTACTATTTATCTCGGCTCCATCTTCCAACTAAAAAATAGAAATAATTTATGCTCAACTTTGTTTTGATTTTTTAAAATTGGAAACTTAGCATTTAGCTAGGCTACATTACATCATCAAATTTTACCATCATGTAATTTCAGTTACATGTCAACATTACACTTCTGGTATGAATTTATAACATAATATTTGAATAGAGAGGGTAGTAGGAACAATTATTTAACAATTATATCTAAAGTCTGAACACGTCACACCGACCCCGAACCTTAATAATGATCGTTCTGTTTGTCTTCCTGTGGGGAAGCTCTTAGAAAAATGCCTAAGAAAAATACTGTTTTTAAAGTATGAAAACGTGCATGTACGTTCCGCATGAGCAAACAAATGCATGTAAAGACCTATTTTAAAAATAATTCCACATTAAATTATAATTAATTAATGATTAGCTAATCAATGTTTATTTTATGTGAGCAAAGAGTATAATGTAACATTGTACAAAAATATGCATGTACATGTTATTCATTTTCTATATTTTTTAAACTTCTAATTTATTAATAATTAATTTATTAATAATTAGCTAATAAATGTGTTTTTTTTATAATGTGTGTATAATTTTTACTGGCAAAGAGGTAAATGCAGCATTATGTGACAATGCTGATAATGTTGATCGGATTCATTTCATAGGCCTATAGTGTTTGACATTATCTCAGGGGGAATGACCTTTTTTTGCTTGTCAGGATAAAGTTGGCAACCATGCCCACCAAGATTTGGAAAGTCAAGTCTATGCGGGCAATCAATATTTTTTTCGAGGAAAAATTAAGGTTTGCAATCTCTGAATGTTGAATGTATGATCACGTAATCATTTATATAGAAAAGCTATTACCCTGAAGACATCTATTCCAATATTATTATCTTTCCATGACGTTACTTCTCTGCGTTTACCAATGGTCATAAGGGAAGCAATCACCAAATCCCCGTAACAGTCCACTTCGATAATATACTGCGGGTTGTTATGAAATCCTACAGAAACAAAAACACATCGTCAGTTCTGTGTTATCGGTCTTGCATCGGCCTGCTGCCCAGTCTCTTGTACATTGTACTCTCGTTGTATACTGTCGAATAAAAATGACAATCTAGAACACAATATATTTAATCACTGTATAAAATTATTTTAAAATATGATAATTTATAAAAGTTAAATTGTTAATATAATCTCTGAATCAGCAATGATCGTCGTAGTGATGGGCCGAGTATTTATAGGGTCTAGGCCAAGGCGTTATTTGCAAGTACAGGAGGCCAAACGCATACGTCTAGGTATAGCGTAGGCAAGAGTTGTAAAAAACGCTTTGTTATGCATACATTCTTTCTTTAATTTGTCGGAAATATCTTTAAAATGTTTACCTTGGTAGGCTCGTGCTCATATTCCCCTTTTAAATATTAGGTATATAAGTAGATCTTATTACAAACGATCCCAGGTTTTTTTCTTACCCGGATCAACGAGGCGCCCTCAATCGGTAGGTAAATTTTCTGAATTTTCTACAGGCCTCCAGTTGTAAGGTGGCTAGGCCTACACATAACTACCCACCGAGTTTACATAACTATCAATCGAGTAACCATGTATACTCGATGGCAGCTATATACTCGATGTATATATTTCAGAGCTGTAGCCAGTATAGAAAAGCAGATGAGGCGCGCTGGCGTCCATCCGAGGCGTAGGGCCACTATATATTATAAATATATTTCGAAAAAAAACCCCAAAATGTTAAAAATTTCAGACGAGGCGACCACCTCGTGTGACTCATGCCAGCTACGGCCCAGTATGTCCGCTCTGGCGTGGCATACCCAACAGACAAATACCGACAAATCAGTAGAATAATAATAACTCAATACTGAGTTATTGAAGCTTTAATTTAGTTTGTGTATTCAGTTCATAGGTTGAGTATAACCAGGGAAAAATACACATGTATGAAAACACATTTCGGAAAACTAGACTTTAAAGATAAACAACTGTTGACTTCCTGTGTTTTTTCCATTCATAAAAAAATAACCTTCAGAAAATGTAGATCAAGAACATATTTACTGCAAATAAACATAAACAAGACGTTTGTAGTTATAAGATGTAAGTAATAAACTTACCAAAGCAACAGAAATCTCATTTTCATACTATGACTTTCTGTCTACTGTTGTGATATCTCTCAAAATCACTTAGCGTACACCACGATTCATGGGCGGCCGTTAGGGCCAGAATAGACAACATAAATACGTGGAACAGACAATCACATGTGAAACTTCGGAAAGGGCAAGATCACGACATCTGAACATTTGCTTAGTACCTTGCGAGGTACTTTTCTCAATAAAAATTTGACGCACATTGCGTCGCTCGAGCTGAGCTAAAGTCTTCAAGTATGGGCCGGGCTTATGAAAGTGACTATTATTTCTACAGGAGTGATTTTAATAACTTGAATAGACATATTTCGCTATAAAAAGAATCATTCTGGTTGAACAATCTTAAATGAGTAGGATTCCCTCACATAATGAAGTGAATGAAAGCAGGCATACTGATATTTTATTTCAGTCTTTTACATTAAAAGTGTATGCTTTGACGCAATAATATTGAAAGTATTGTAGTACCTTCTTTATTCTTCACAAGACTTCCCATTGCCGTTGTTCCTCTTTGCCATTTATTGTAATGTTCCTTAACATTCCATTTGGTCGTCTTGTCGGATAGTTCAGGGGTAATGTGAAGCACTCTCAACTCTTTAAACCTTATCAAAACATCCTTGAGATCCATCCTAAAAAATGCACAATAGAGGGCGGTTTAGAATGAGAATTTAAGCCATTTGTCCTATGTACAACATGGCTCATGTACACGTTAAGGAACGCAGTGCAGTCTTCGAAAAAGTGTAGGCGATTGTTCTGTTGTGTTCTTATTGCCAATGAAACATGACATGACATGATAAATGGTGGCCAAGGTATAGCAAAGCTAATCCAGCTTGGCACCTCTTAACTACAAAGTAAAATAAAGCAATAATTAAGAAAAACAAAGTACATAATTTCAAAAATAATGTTGGACTATGTCATATAGGGCCTACATAATAATAAATAATAACTGGCATAACAAAAATCAATAGATACAAAAATCGTATTCATTTGTATACTCTTGTAAAAGCATGTCCTTAAGTTGTGAAGAGAAAGCAAACTTGATGTACTAATTCTTAATGCAAACGGAAGATTATTCCAAATAACCACACCAGAAAAAGCAATTCTGAATCTTCCAAAATTAATATGTCAAGAAGGAATACCTAAATTAAAAGAATTACTTAATCTTGTATTATATGCATGATCAGTAATTTTAAAATAATCAGATAAATTATTAGGTAATCTATTATTATATAGTTCAGAAATAAATTTAGAAACACATAATTTAGAAACACATAGTTTATAAAGTTTTGTTTTTTAAAGTAATAAAATAATTGTGGAGAATTTGCTGAGTAATTAAAAGGGGTTTTAAATAAGAATCATTCTATCCAATCACCACCAAAAGGACCCCACTGGAAATAAGTTCTAGGACTTTCATGAGTTATCCTTGGTGTCTCACAAACACACCGAATAAATTAAATCAAATAAAAAACAAAGTTTAGCCAAATGAGCCACTTTCGTAATATTTTAAATTCGCTTACCAGAAACCTCCATACATGCGGCTCGTTTTTCCAAGCTTCTCTTTCAGTTCTTCACTAAGAGACTTCATTTCCTGAGACCTAGAAGGCAGACAACACGAGTATGATAAATATATCTCAAATATCAGGAAAGACGTATTTTTGGAAAAAGATAACGACGGTTTAGATATTTGACTGTGTAGAATAACCTATTTTTAAATAGGTTATCAAAGCACAACATTTGTTGAAATTGTGGATCTGTCCGTCGGAAAATCGTTTTTAGTATGGCCTTTTAGTGAGGAAAGTTTGCTAATATGTTTGATTTTCTACCTACAAATTGTTGATGACCGTAGAATACTGACCAACTGTGACGGATATTCAAGGTGTTTAATTCAAACGTTACAAGAATTTATGACGTATCCGTTTTCGTATTTCGTAAACTTGCAAAAACTCCCTAATGACCTGCACCAACGTAATTGGAGGAGGTTATGATTTCATCCCTGTTTGTGTGTTTGTTTTTGGAACAGACTACAAGCTACAGTTTTCATCAGAGACTTTTGAAACTTGGCCACAATGTTTCCTGACTAAGGATCTCAAAGTGATTAAATTTTAAAGTGATAAGGTCAAAGGTGAATGTCGAAGTCGAACAAAAGGTCAAAATCACGTAATGAGTCATAGGTTTAGTCACAGTTGCCATATAAACTTCAGACTTGATTGATATTTAAGGGAATAACAGTCCACGCCATATGTGACCATAATTTGAAGGGGCAGGGCGATGTTCACCGTCAAGCAAAAGTTCAAATTCTCGTAATTAGCCATAAGTTCTGGCATAGTTTTCACAATGACTTCAAATTTGCTTCATAAATTATATAAAAGTCCACGACATATGTGACTGTAAGAGGCGGGGTCCTAGGTCAAGGTCGTTGGCGGAATGAGTCACGTGATAGAAAGTTGTAAAATATTTAGTTATTTATTGTATTAATATTTATCCAAATATATTTTCAAAAACTATGACACAACTACATTACCAACACTACATGTATCCTAAAAATTGTAACTATCAGCTGTTGAAAAAGTCAGGTTTGCCTATTAAAACAATCGTGACGTGATCGTAAAATAAAAATATACACCATAACGTACGAACATTTTACCTTGAAAAGCGTTCCTATTTTGTTAAATAGGAACAAAACAACATGAGAATTTGAGAATTTGCGTCGACCGGCCGTGGGAAAACACAAAAGACATTTGGGCCGATACTTACTCGTCACTCCAAGCTCCAGTCCATTCACAGCGCTCGGGGCTAAGAACTCTCACCAAATTAACTGCACGACTTATAGCGCCTTCATTTTTAATCATAATCTGAAATAAAAATGGTGATCCCTGTTTGGTATTGCAATTGTGACCAGTGGTGGCGCTAGGATTTGCCCGACGGGGGGGGGGGGGGCCAGGGTCCCCGACGGGGGCTATGGTCCCCGACAAGGGTCTATGGTCC
>JAOTQE010071668.1:0-16888 GCA_025631205.1 Nesometra sesokonis
GGGACACCAGCGAAAAGCTTTTTATGGTTTAACTTAAAAGAAAGATCCAAAATAATATATTTAAAACAAGATAACATTTTTCGAGAATGAATGACTGGACTTTAAGTTACAATGCTTTCAAATATTTGTTTTCTAGGATGCGACTGCTACTGATGAGAGGAAGCCATTATTGCCTGACCAGGATGCATGATTGAAACACTACTGTATCCCTGATTAGTCAGAATATCTAATAGAAGCGCTCTGATTGGTTGGAACATAAAATAGAAGATAGCTTATTGCTCTGAACATCTAATAGAAGAGCTCTGATTGGTCAGAACCTCTAATAGAAGCACTCTGATTGATCAGAACATTTGTGAGGTCTGGCCACAAAATGATTCGCATCGTAGGTGAGATCAAACTGAGATAATCACCAAAAACACTTTGTAAGTCAGTTTGCATAACGGAAAGAGTCATTTGCTTATTTTTAGATTACTTTATGGGTGATTTTCTCAAAACCATGTTTCCATACATGAAAATTTCAAATGCTCATATCTTTGGATATGTTTATCCAATGAATGCCATTTAAAATGTAGATTGCAGCTTATATTTTAATCTATCAGAAGGTACCAATAACTCAATTTTTTGATTTTCCTACCATGTTCTCATTTTGTGTCAAGACCTCGCATTTATTAGAAGTTGTCAGAACATCCATAGAAGCTTTCTGATTGATCAAAACATCTAGTAGAAAAGTTTCTGATTAGTCAGAAAATCTAATAGATTCACTCTGATTGGTCTGAAATCAAATAGCCAGTTTCTGATTGATCAGATGATTTATTAGAAGCCTTTTAATTTGTCAAAACATCTAATAAAACAATTCTGATCTATCCAATTATTAGAAGCCCTCAGATTATCAGAACTTCTGTTTTTTTTGTGGTTGTACTTAAAATGTTTTTAAAATATTTTTTTCCACAATTAATTTGTTAAATATAGTGTTTTTTTAGGAGTTTATATTTGGTAACGGCAGTTCAATGCACAGACCAGGGAGCAGTCATTCTTGCTTTTCAAATGAGCTGCAAAAAAAGACGTTTTACATAAATTTAACATTCTAAAAATAATCAGTGGTAAACATTCAATCAGAAGTATTATATTGTAAGTATTTAGATACAATACAAAAAAGGACAAAGACAAACAAAAAGATATTCATAATCTGCTTCTTTTATAAATTTGTGATCCTATCGTAACCCCTTGGTAGGAAAGATTCTCTAGTTATACTTTAGGCATTCAGTGATATGGTTATGAATTTAATGATCAAGATTGACTTCCAGTTGCACTTCATATAACAGTCATTAATTTAAAAAATTGTTTGTTTTCCATTAATGAATCAGTGCATTTGTTACCTCTTGTTGGCCACTTTTAGACTTCAATTTTAGGGAATTTTGTATAATAATTTGCCTTCAAAAATATATTTTGTTTCACAACAAATACAAAATTCCATACAACTTATTATAGTGCAGCTATGTTTACATGGTAACAATATACAGTTTATTGCAAAATATTGGTAATAAATGCATATTACGTGAATTAAAAAATCTTTACCTATACATTTTTGCTAAAAAATAGCAAAAGCCAAAAGATAACTATAAAATAGAAGATTGGTAAATATTAGTTCCAACAAATTTTACTATATGAATTATTCAACCAACTGGGTTATATTTTGTTTATTAGTACTGTACTATTATTTGTATTTTAGTTATTTTAATATTCAACTCCCTTCATTGTAAAATTATATAAGGGATATATAAGTTTTTTACAAAATGTATAATGTATGTATTCTGACATTTCTTGTTGAAGAGATGTGGCAGTATGTAGACATTCAATTTAACCTAATTTGTATAAAAATTCTGTGTAATGTTTTTTAAAAAGAAGTAGTTTATTATTTATTAATTTATTTTATTTTAGTTTCTGTTTCTTATTCTGGGGAGAGGGTTGACACAGTGGGTATGGTTCATACTCTCAATCTCGAGTCAATTTATGCTTGCCTGTTTCTTTTGTGCCAAAGAACTTTCCACATTTTTTCTGTCTACCAAGTTACATGACAAGTTCAGGTAACTGAGAATGGAGTCTGTGACAAACTGTTGTCTTGCTTCGCACTACAGCATCTGAGGCCTTTAAAATGTAACCAATACAATGAGTATACTCAACATATATCATCATGTCTTTTTTGTAATCGCCCCATCCCATTTTTTGAGTTAAGTATGAGTAACTCCACAAAACACAAGAAGTTTCTTTTAACAGTCACTTAGCCATCTAAACTATGAAGTAGTAAATCCTTTTTAGAGCCGAAGGCCCATAAGACTGGAGTTTTGTTTTCTATTTTTAGTATGAAGTGGATGAGATTATGGTGCACCCCAGGATGGGCCACTAGTTCATCTTAGGTTTCTTCCCAGAAATTTGCCTTTTGCCTGTACATTGTACAACTGGGTTGACGGATGCAATGTGAGTAATGTGTGTTGCCCAGGCATACAAGCGAATGGTAAGAGTGAGTCTCGAACTACTCACCTCACGATTGGGATTCTGAACCTCAACCTCTGCGCCAAATGCTCCCACACTGAAGTATAAAAGATCAATTGTCTTCCAATTTTCAATACTTAACTAATTTACCTCTATAATATTATATCCATTTCGTATCGTGTATGGTGCTGATGGACCAAGTAGAACATACTACAGTACATAGGTATACACTACTTATGAGTGCTATATACAGTAGTTGGAAAAACAATTGTGGAATTATTCCAATGATGTCAAATACTTTATATACTTTGAAAACCTGATGCACTAATCTGTTTGCATTTATAGTGCATTTGTCTTGTTGACTGATTGAATTTTCTGCTTACTTCTGAAAGACAGGTACTTCTACAAGTTATCTATAAGCTAGATACCTTTTTTATGTAAACCGAAGATTAATAGTTTTATCATTCTGTAAATGTATGTCACAAGAGAATACTGTAGATCTACATGAGGCATGTCACAGCAAACCACCAAGTTTTAAGAAAATCGGAAATTAGGTAATTGGTAAACCAAAATATACACAAATTTGCTTTGTATTTGTTTATTTCCTGTTGTTTATTTGCTTATTTTTCAATACCTTCCTGTTCGAAAACTTGGTGATTTTTCCATGACTAACCTCTGTATATTTAGAACCTCTTTAAAAGATTTCATCAAAATACATTTGATAATTTGAAAGAGTTACAAATGTTGTCACTTCTCTCTAATTTGACAGGATATGACTTCATATTTGTCTATTCTTGATATTTAAACTTTTACTATGCTGTTGAAATAATAGTTAATAATAATATTTTTTTTAAAATTTATATAGCGCCTTATACTTAATAGTTTCAAGGTGCTGTGGACTAGATGTTATACATTCATATGACTTTCTACTCCCCTAAGGGTCACTTCATGTCAAAGACGTTTTACATAAAATTAACATTCTAAAAACAATCAGTGGTAAACATTCAATCAGAAGTATTATATTGTAAGTATTTAGATACAATACAAAAAAGGACAAAACTTTTACTATGCTGTTGAAATAATAGTTAATAATAATAGTTTTTTTAAAATTTATATAGCGCCTTGTACTTAATAGTTTCAAGGTGCTGTGGACTAGATGTTACACATTCATATGACTTTCTACTCCCCTAAGGGTCACTTCATGTCATCCAGCAAATACTGGCTTACACTTGCGCGCATTCGTCTGTCCACAACAGGGGTATAATTGTATTAACCAGTACATCGGGGTAACCCCCTACTCGTCTCGAAAGGTGTACTGGGTTCTTTATAGTGCACATAAGCCGTATGTGTACACTGAGCCTACGGTTTATAGTCCTTATCCGAGAAGACTTGTTCCACCACCAGAACCATGGTGCGAGCGGGCCTCCAACCCATGCTGTTGTTATTGCTATGGTTCACGGTTCCCATGCCATAACCGCTCTGTGATGCGACTCACAAGTAATTCAACTTCATAAAAAGAAAAATTGGAAATTTTGAAAGGGTTGTGCTTGAAAACCAAAATCACATTAGAAATTTAACTTGCATTAGAACTTGTATATTTTAATATAACCTCTAATATGGTTTTCAAACATAACCCTTTTGAAATCTGTAATTTTCCTATTTTTTAGCATTGTGTAATATGAGTAGTAGACCCACTTTTTGATTTAAGACCTACTTTGGAAAGTGTTTTCCTTCATTATTTCATTGTTCAAATGTTGTGAAATGTTGCCAGTTAGGTCACAACTAATTGTTCTATGATGTATCAATTGAAATTTTAATCCCGGATTTCCCCTTTAAGCTACTTTTTTATTCTGCTTAAAATACATATTCATTAGTTTATGATCTGAAGATCATTTTCAAATGTAGTGATGATATCACAGTAATTAGATATACAGTATTAGGCCTAGCTATTATATTTTTATTTTGAAATCTATTTTCTATTGCAATATTACGCAGGTCTAGAAGATTTCAGTGCAAAGTATTCAAATCTCAGTGTTGCAAATGTTTTTTAAAAAGATGTTTGTAATTGCAGTAGTAATTTCTAATTACACAGTTCTACTTTGTATTTTTTATTAAGAGTATGAAGTAAATGGATAGTAATTAATAATAAAATAAAAACTATGAAATTACCTTTTATTACATTTTCTTATTTATTACGAATACTTTACTTACTCATTCTGTTAATATGTGTGCTTTCTCCAAATAAATGATCGACCGACCAACGGACTGATCGACTAACCAATGGGATGATCAACAAACATTGCCACCTGGCAACTCTCATGCATAATGCATGAGTCTTCATGCAACCTGCCAACTATCATGCATAATGCATGAGTCTCACGCATTGGGACCTATTTTGAACGTCTCGTATATGGTTTATTCTTTCTCATGCATTAGTAGAATTTTCATGCATATGCAGTCAGGAAAATTGATTTTCTTGCGAATGAGACAACCGAGCAAAATATGGTAAAGGCGATAAGAGCAGTGGTTATCTGGACAGAAACGGCCAAAAAATGGGTAACTGAATATTTCTTTATTTTGTCTGACAAAAATCGGAGAAAAATGTGACCAAGTACCGGCGGCAGCTAAGTCTTGCACATTGTCGCAGAAAAAAGTTGGCAGATATTACTGTGAAACTGCCTGTAAAATTTCAAACCAATTAAAATTAGAACTTGGCCTAGAAATAGAAATGCCATATTGAGCGTAGGCCTAATTGAAATTGACTGCAAGGTACCGACTAACCAATGAGGTGACCAAAACATTAACTAAGAAACTGCCTGCTAAATTTCAAACCAAAGTCAGGCGCAGATCCAAGGGTGGGGGGGGGGTGTGGTCGGCAACGGACCCGGTCCCCCCTTTGAAACCAAAAAATGTATTTTTTGCACAATTTTGAATAAAACTGGCAACCACGCCCACCTGGATCTGGAAGTGGACGCATAAAACAACATATCAGTTTATTATTTATAATGCTGCAGTGCTATCAGGTCCATGTTTTATCCAGCATGCCATGTGAAACATTTTATTTTGTAATTGTTATTATTTTAAATAATAATATTTGAATTTTAAATTACATTTTTAAAAAAGCCTCGCATTATTTACAGCGTTACTTTGGAAACTGACAAACGATGCTGATTGGCTACAAGTTTTACATGAGTGTGTGGTTGGAGGCGCTATAGTTTTTCGACGGCTGGTTAAAAAGGCTACTTAATAACATGGATGCGCGCATGAGAGAGTTATGTACGATTTTACATGTATATTTAGTAGCTGTTTGTGAAGTAATTCGGCAATTGTTTACATCTTGTCGCTATGCAAAAGGTTAAGATAATGTTTCGTTGTCTAAACTAAGCTGTAATACTTAGTTCGTGTCATAAAAAGACGATGCTTTCACCTTTTGTTGTCGGGCTAGCTAGGAATTACCCTCTAGCTAGGCGCAGGCCTTAAGCCTATAGCTAGCTAGTAGTAGAGGCGGGGTAGGCCTAGACTAGAAGGTATATGTCCAAAGCGGCCGCCAACGAAAGCGGCCGCCAATCGAAAGGTCGGAATTCTATGGAACGCCAAAGGTGCATTTATGGGCGTTGTGATGATTCATGCCTAGTACCAGTACAAAACTTATCTAAAACAATGCCATTGTCTAGCTACAAGAAGATGATTGTCAGTATACAATGCGTCGACTGCAGTACTTTAGACCTAAAATTAGTAAGACTAGACCCACCCAGATTTGTGACTTATTATTTTGGTAAAGCAATTAGGAAAAAAAAAAAACTTTTTTATACAATGCGGGCGGGATTGTTTTTATTTTACATTTGTCAATTCTATGTTCACACTAGAAGTTCGTTAGGGTCAATAAAATTTGAAAAATTTACATATTTTACTTGCTTTCTTACAGAATTGGACAAGAAGCTCACTACAGTAATTTAATATTACGATCGACCACTAATGTGACCGTAACGATTCATTGTGACATGTTTGATGGTTGTTGAGTTATTAGGCCTATAGGGTAGAGGATGTTAACTCACGAATCACATTAAGAATAGCAGAAAGAAATATCTAAATCAGTAGTTTTATTTAAAAATAATAAATCATAAAATAAATAAATAAGATTATTTTTTATTAGTTTTAGCTAATGACACTTCATAATTGATTTCAAAACATAGATCATTTTACATAACATTTTTATTCGGCACCTAAAAAAATCATTCATTTTATGATAAACATTATTTAATTAGGCCTATACACAAACATCGTATGGCAATGTGGAATGGATATAATGAAATAGCTAATAATAATTTAAACGACAATAAATACATATCTTAACAAAAATGAAATAATTATCCTCACATCATCATTCATGGCAGCCGGTCGTCGTCCATCCAGGGATCTGTAAAATCCCTGGTCCATCAGGGCATCCTCATTTTCTTTAAGGCTTTCGTATGTGAGATGAGGCCAATTCAGGCACGGCAAATGCGACCACATTAATTTTGGTATCACACCAAATTAAGGTCTGTCACAACATTAGCATGACGACGTAGGACATCTACCACGGACTTTGGTCTGTGCTTCTAATAAATTATAGTATAATAAATAAGAGTATAATTTGCACCAGTTGAAGTTCAAACTGCTATTATAGAAGGTTGACGGTTCATATTATAAGTAGACGGAGTATTTTTTTAAAATTTTTCATGCCGTTCTAAAACCAATGAAAAATGTAACTGGGATTTTAATACTGTATTGTAAAAGTGTAAAATTCCTACACGTTGTTTGTACTTCATATCTAAAGTAATTAAACCACGTCTGGTAATTCTTTATATTTTGCCAATTGCCCTTTTTTTTAAATTGCCGATTTAGTGGGGTTTAGCCTGGTAATGTAATGGCTAGTAGATGATTTTTTGGTTTACCGATTTTTTTCCGATTTCCAAATTCAATGCATTTCATCAAGAAAATGAGTGAACGAGATTCAAACAAAGTACATATTCAAATATACGAACATAAATGGATGAAACTGAAATCAGACGAATTTGATTAAGAATTATCGTACAGTTTTCCTTTGGAATACGTGTGATAGTAACTTATTTCCATTTGTTGGTACTCCCCCATTGCGATTAAAAATACGGAATGCATTCACTAAGGATATATCTACTTCAAACTCAATATTAAATTTATGTCTGGTAGTTCACATGATTCTGACCAGTGATATGCTAATTCTCTTTCTCCTTAATTTTTGTTTCCATTTTTTAAAATAAATAGCGATAAGATAGATGAATTTGTTTTTGTTATACATAACGTTTTAAGAACTTCTTTTTCCCATCGACCTTTAAATTATTTTAAGTGATACAATTTTAAAATTTTGTTAAACATTTTATCAATGCAATATGAAATTCATCCCTTTTAATTTAATATCTTTTAGCGCGGTTTATTTTACTTTGCTTCAATATACAGTATGTGTAGATTGCTGATTCTGGTGTGTATAATGTACACGTATTTCTAAATATTTTGCAATTCAACTCTGTACATGCTGCCATGAAATATTGTTTGTGTAAATAAGCCAGAATAAATAAATAATACTTTCACTAGCGATTTAAACGATGATTTCTGTATTATCTGCTGACAATTTCTCCGTTAAAAATAGCTATAATTACCTTCAATTCAAAAGTTCAGCTAATCTTTAATAAAAAATTAGGCCTAACCTATTATGATTCTTTCTTACCTTTCCCTTTCAAACGAACGCATAGCTACGGACCTTATTCGTGATATATAAATTATTATAACAAATAAAATATACGTCATTCACTCAAATTCTGCCGCCTAAAAACAAAATAACAACATATGAAGCGAGAAAACTATTTATTTGTGTAACCTTTATTAGTTCATATAGTCATTTTGGCTACTGGTAAACATTTTAATTATTAATAAATGGCAGTTAATAGGCCTACAGTATAGGTAATACAAAAATAAACTTAATTTATGTAATTAGCCATTACGCAAATCGGTATTTATTGTTCGGATATTTCAATTTACTGTCAATGTAAGTCCATTAAAAACATCAAAATACTGAAATAAATAAAAATATGACGTTAACACGTATGTATTAATTTAGTCTACACTGTAAGCTAAATATTCCAAAATATAATTTAAAATATACTTTTGTATATAGTAGGCTATATATTCTTCTACATGAAAATACGCAAATCTGTATTTATTGTTCGAATATTTCAATTTACTGTCAATGCAAGGAATATGCAAGTCCATTAAAAACATCAAAATACTGAAATAAATAAAGATATGACGATAACACGTATGTATTAATTTAGTCTACACTGTAAGCTAAATATTCCATAATATACTTTTGTTATATATTCTTCTCCATGAATGTAAAAACAGTTACCAATAGCTATAAAAAAATAAAAGAAAATAATTAGTTATTTGTAAGGATTACTATTCAAATAATTAAAATATAGTTATCGTACAGTACGCTATCATTGCAGCTAGACAATGTCATTTTTTTAGATACCTTTGTACTGGTACTGAGCATGAATCATCACAACGCCCATGAATGCACCTTTGGCGTTCCATAGATTTATGACCTTTCGACTGGCGGCCGCTTCGGTTGGCGGCCGCTTTGGACCTAATTCGACTAGAATAGATCGTTTTCGGCCACCAACATATTCGGCCGCCGACAATTTGTATGGAACGCCATACTGAACTTGTTCAATTTCAAGCCAATATCATGTGGATTGTTGATAAAATGTACCGATTTATATAGGCTATATCATACAATTTTAAATTTGAATACCAAATGATTGTTGAATTCCAATTCTTTATTATCAGTGAATGATTTAACAATTCTGAGCAAAGAATCTAGGCCCTAATACTAGGTAGACTGGTCCAGGCTAGCCTAGAATGATCATGTCATGGGCCTGGCCTCTTTTAAGTAAAACAGGCAGAGGGCCAAAGTTGAAAAAACAATTCCTGGAGATTTACTTGTGGTCGTCCTACCACTGTTTGTAATATCTGCCCTGTGTGTACAACATACCTGTCAACCTTGAGAAATTCCAAAGCGTAAGATCGGGTCAAAACTAATTTGCTGATGACCAGAGGGCCACCAGGAGGACCCCCCCCCCCACGCGGTGGGGGAGGGTTAGGAGGGTCCAGAAAGCTTTATCTTAAATTGATATATACTGGATATTGGTGAGTATTTAAAGGATAGTTTAAAATAAATCTTATTTTTTATTTTATTTTTTATTGTCAAATTTGACATGTCCACCTTGCCAGAAAAAGCGTGTCCCTCTTTCCCACAATTCTGGATCTGCCATTGCGGATTAAGTACAGAAAATTAAATACAGAAACTTTCAGGCAATTTTAACAAGAAATATTTAAAAAACACGCAAAATAAGGCAAATAAATCAAATTTTTTATTGTCACATTTTACACGTCAACCTTGCTGGAAAAAGCGCCCCCCCCCCCTCTTTCCCACTATTCTGGATCCGCCCTTGCATTGTTAATGTATATTATTTTATACAATAAATTTATGCTCCTTGAATAAAGAATAGATTTAACTGATAACTCTTCATATTTTTAAACTTAGTACAACAAAAACTACAAACAGTACCACGAAACATTTAAAAAGCCTCCACGGTGAAAGAGGATATAAATATTTTGTCGAAGTTGAGATTGCCTGCATTTTACTTTATTTTTGCCATCAACCTACGAAATTGTGATACAGTCGCATGGAATTTAGATCTCATGGAACGACTATGTAATGTTCATGCATCTAGCAAAGTGGACATAGTGATGAAGTTTGTTTTAGTCGATAATGTTGATTTCGTAGGGAGAAATACTTTTGCATGGATTAGTTTTTACTAAAATTCATTACAAATAAAAAAAAAACAGAAAAAAATATTAAAATTTTAGGAAAGGACATCGCTAGGCGTAAGTTTTGCCGGTGTCTGCGTAAGACCGTAAGATTTGATTGGAATGCGCAAGTCTTACGGTGAATGCGTAAGGGTTGACAGGTATGGTACAAATACCCTTGCTTCCAAGCTCAACACCTTGACTGTTATAAAATGATAGTTTTTAACATGAATTGTCACTTCTAAAATCTGTTATTACTGTTCTCCAAAACATTAATGAACTTGATAGTTACTTAATTTTGAACAATATTTTGAAATAAATAGGCCAATTTATGCACTAATTATGAAACTATTATAAAACCTGGAGATTTTCCTGGAGAAAATTAAATTCCGGGAGAAGATTTGATAATTCCCGGAGCCCAGGAGATGACCCAAAATTCCTGGAGACTCCAGGTTAATCCTGGAGACTTGGGAGCTCTGAACAGGCAGGACCTTTATTATATTCATTCATTCATTTAACAGCATGATTACATAATTATTATGATATTCATCATTAAATAAAATTAAAAACAGACTTAGAAAAGAAAACTTATTATTATTGATAAAAGCAAAATAAATTGAGTTGAAATTGAACAGCACTACTGGCATTCCATAGTTACCCATAGTTCTATTGGGTTTCATTGGCGGCGGCCGATTACGTCGGCGGCCGAAAACGATTGAAACCCTAGAGGCTAGGCCTGGCCTCTAGCAGGGTAGCATAGGCTATGACGCCCCATAGGTAGGCTTAGGCCTACTACTTAGGCCTATTACTGCCTAGGAGTAGGTAGGCTTAATACTGCCTATCTATGCTTATAATATGCCTACTTTACTTAATAATAATAATAGAAAACATTTATAAAGCGCTAATTCCAGATAGAAATAAATGATCAAAAGCGCATTTTTACATTCAAGAAATTGATTTATAAATTAAATAAGTGTGTTTTTAGATTAGACTTAAATATTTCAATAAGGTAGTTTGTTCCACATGGACGATGCAGCAAAGGAGAAAGTTCTATTACCATAGGTTTTTGTCTTGTACTTGGGCCAATAAGGCCAGCCTAGCCTGGTGGTCTAGGCCCGACGCCTACGTAGCTAGGCCTAAAGGTAGGTATGTGACATAAAAATTAAAAACTGGTGGACAAAATTGAGTTATGTACCAATTAAAAAATACAAAAAATGCAATTTTTTGGTACAAAAATTATAAAAATCCATCCACTCATTAATTTTCTGTGAATTTTTTAGTTATTTTTTGAATTAAAAATCTGAGATAGGCATTTTAGTGTTTAAGACAAATAAATTTGTGGCATATAAAGTCTGAAATAGCGAAAATCCTATTCATCCTTACGTGTAAACAAAAAGGGATATACAGTAATTATTTTGAAATTTGCATGCTTTGGAGAAAATTGACTTTTAAGATCAACAATTGGTGAATATTTTATTTTGAAAAGCAGCCTTTAAAAATGTAGTTCAAGTTGTGTTTATTGTAAGATGAACAGGATGATAATTATAAAATATACAGTAAGTACTGTAAGAAACTTCCGAAAACAACAAAAGTCTCATTTTCACCTATTTTTGCCATTCAGTATGACTTATTGTGTCATAACATCTCACATATATCCTAAGTTACATTTTTCATTTATTTAACACAACAGTTGATTTTTTTTAATGATCTTCATCCAAATTACCGTAGTTTGGCCAAATTCTCTTGTTAAAATTTCACTTTTCTATGGTCAGTAAGGATATGTTCAGACTCGATGATTCAGTGGAGCGTAATTTACCCAGCGTACGATTATTTCTGTCTGAACTAGCCGGTGATTTGCGTAAGTCGCTAATCCAGAGCATAACTTGTGCTTCCTGTAAACCCCAGATTAGTGTAAGCTATGGAATTATGCCTCGTATACTTGAATGATTTTGTCCTTCTGTCACGCAATGACCAATCAAAATCTGCAATCTGTCTGCATTGGCCAATCAATTACAGATGGCTGGTAGTTTTAAAAAAACTTTACATTGCGGATTAGCTTACGCCTTGCTTATGGTACGCTCCACTTATGCCGTGAATCTGAACATGCCCTAAGCTATTACTTCTGCAACGTCCTTGTTTTCGCTCTAGGTCTAATGAGGTATTAATTGCTCAAATCCACTCACAGAGAGGTTTCTAATGTTAGTTTATCTGGAGGTGGGGTGGGGGTCAACATAATGAATATTAAATTTCAATTTTTTTACTGATACTTTGCTATATATGTATTGAACAATATATTTGCCCATCAGGTGTTGCATGTCAAAATGGCCGCATTGCCATAGTTACCGGTGGGGCGGCTGGTATTGGATTTGAAACAACAAAAAAGCTTTGTGCAAATGGAATGCAAGTTTTTATAGGTAAGTCATTATTGATCAAAATCATTTTTCTTGATTCTCTGTACATGTCGTTGAGGGTAATTATCCGCATGAAAATATTAAAAAAAAAACAATAGATTCATACAACAATATTATACAAAATGGAATTAACAAGTTTTATATCAGGGAGGGCAAAAAACAAAAGATTAATATTTAAAATATAAGCAAGTACAAGAAAGTGGGAAAGGCAAAAATAAAGGAGATGAGATAATTGTCAGTCATTGTGAAGGGACATGCCATAGTTCTAATAGGATGAAGACAAGAATGAAGTCAACTTTACAAATAAATTTAACAAGAACATATTGTTGCCTCTTTTCAAAAGAGGTAATGTTAAATTAGGATAATGTATTAAAAGCAGGATGAGGAGGAGCAATCTTTACAAAAGAGTTTTGTGAAGTTCAAGATCAGTCCAATAAGAGAAAGTTCACATTGTGGAACAGCAAGAATATTCAATAGAGTCAAGGGTATTTTTCAGGCTGCTGCTTTATATAGGCAGGATATTTGAATGTGCCACTTTGAATTATGTGATATAATTATACCTAGGTACTTAATTTTAATAACTACATAAATTTGTTTACCCCGAAGAAGCTTGGAAGGGAAGATAGTAGGATGTTTATGGAAATTAATATTTAAAATTCTGTATTTGTGATAATAATAGTTGATTAAAATTAAATCTATCTCAATTTGACCTCATCTACTGTACGATGCGGCTCATTGAGTGGCATTTAGCATCTGATAATCCTTAATAATATTTTTTTCACAAACCACCATCTGCGTGTTTATACTACACTTCTCGTTTTCTTCATTCAAGCCTTGCTCACTTTCACTCCCATATTATTTAAGCAATGCATTTTTGCCCTTCCCTCCGATATAAAATTTGTAATCCATGTGTAAATTTTGATTCTATTTTATATTTTACTGTATATCTATAGTCTATTGTAATTTTGCAGGTAATTGCCATCAGTACCAAAAATAAAATTATGTTAGCGCTCTCTAGCCACAATAGACAGATGTCTTGGAATAGGCTAACTTTTTTCACAGCCAATTGGTGAAGTGAACCATAAGCATATGTTGCTTTAAGGGCATAGACACATAAGTATTGAGGGCATAGACCCCGAACTACTGAGGGCATAGACACGTACAAGGGCATAGACATGTACAAGCAGTGAGGATAGACATATAAAGTATTGAGGTCATATACACGCACAAGTACTAAGGCACATAATTATGTACAAATTTTAAAGGCATAAGCATATAAGTAGTAAGGGTATAGACACATACAAGTTTTAAATGTGCGCATAAACATGTACACGTACTAAGGGCATAGATATGTACAAGTTCTAAGGGCATAAACACGTACAAGTACTAAGGGCATAGATGTGTACAACTATGGGCATAAACACATACAAATACTAAGGGTATAGACATGTACAAGTACTAAGGAACACGTACAAGTACTAAGGGCATAGACATTTACTAAGGGACACGTACAAGTACTAAGGGCATAGACGTTTACTAAGGGACACGTACAAGTACTGTACTAAGGGCATAGACATTTACTAAGGGACACGTACTGTACAAGTAGTAAGGGCATGCGTACAACTATGGGCATAAACACATACAAATACTAAGGGCATAGACATGTACAAGTTCTAAGGGACACGTACAAGTACTAAGGGCATAGACATGTACATGTACTAAGGGCATAGATGCGTACAAGTACCAAGCGCATAGATGCGTACAAGTACTAAGGGCATAGATGTACCAATTCTAAGGGTATAAACACATACAAGCAGTAGCGGCGCAGGAATTCCCCGACGGCAGGGCAATCTTCCCGGTATTTAGCTTGACAAACAAGAAAAAAAACCTTATTTGGGTATTTAGCTTGACTTTTTCGGCCGTTTGGTACATTTGAGGGCTCGACTGGACCTACTAGACTGCCGAGGAAATCATACCTTTCTCCCCAATGGGGGGAGGAAGGTCCCCACCGGGGAGGGGGGCTGTAGCCATACAAGAACCAAAGGAATAAACATGTTGTACAGTGCTAAGTGCATAAGGGCATATGCGTACAAGTTCTAAAGGCATAGAGACATTCAAGTACTAAGAGCGTAGAGATGTTCAAATACTAATTGCAAAGAAGCGTACAAGTAGTAAGGACAATAGGCATGTACAAGTACAAAACCATAGAGACATAAAAGTACTAAGGACATAGACAGATATACAATACCTCCCTGATATACTATTAGTACTAAGGGCATAGACATGTACAAGCCTTATTGCAGAGAGAAATACATGTACTAAAGGCATAAACACGTACAAGGACTAAGAGCATAGACAAGTACAAGTACAAAGGACATAGACAGATACAAGTATCAGGTATTAAGGGCATAGACACACTAGTAAGAACGTAGGGACAACATAAGTGTAATTTATGTGTTAAATTGCATTAATTTGTATCTGGTGTCTTATGTTATCTCAAACCAAAAGTTCTTTGTTGCACTTGCCGACATTACTCGCTGACATTGACAGCTATGTGGTACTCTGTGTAATACAAGCTTAACAAAATAAAGAAGATAACAGTTAATACACTCTGTATGCTGTTGATAATCCCATGACTTAAAATATTATTATTTGATAACCTGTAGTAGATCTAAGATTAATGCAAGATTAATGTGTGTTTCTGGAGATAAAATTTTCTTTGAGCATTAATGCAGATAGAGCATTGTCTCTGCTTGTTATTATTTTGGCTTTAGCATAGCTAAAAAAGCTTTATACAAGGCCAGTTTTTCCAAAAATCACAATGTGGCAGATCCAAGCCAAGGGAGTCATAAGTCAAAAATTAAAAATTGAGTTATTTATAGATTATGAAACTACACATTATCTTTAACAAGCAAATAATTCAGTTTCATATGATGATTCCTTGCGAAGTTATAGAACAATCAAAGTTTTGAAATGCAAGTTTTGAGAAAACTGCATTTGAAAATTGCTGTTCAGTATAAATTGACTAAGCAGGGTCATTTTGTATTGCGTTTTTTGAAAATTTTTTGATCATCTGAAAATTGTTAATGTTGTATGAAAGTTTGCTTAAACTTTATATGTTTTTTAAGTAAAATACAATTTGAACAAAATTGACAATTTTTATTTCTGCCTTTTGTGGAAAACTAGCCTTGCAATTTATGGCTCCTTTGACATGACTCTGCCATAAATATGTAAATTGATAAGTAAGTTACCTGCAATTATTTATTTATTCAAACATTTATACAAGATAAAAACAGGTGTGGATCTTAAACCTGTTTGTATATTGTCCTGTTAAAGTAATTTATTTAAAAACAAACATATAATACATTGATTAAAATTACATTGCACAAATTAATATCGTTAAGATGATTACAGAATTATTATAAAAGAAAGTACAGTATTAACAACATATTTACAATAGTTAAAATATAATTAAAATATTAATCTACAATAAAATTATCTGGGGCTAGTCTGTAAACACTGTAAAATAGAAAGTACAGTATAAATATGTAGAATTAAAATCACCGGTATCTAAATTTAACAGAAACATTCACATGACATATATGTAGCGGTCCTATGTAGCACACCATTGCTATAGGTCGTCATCAGCTAATCTTCAATCCAGATATTTTTGATGTGATTTTGGGAAATGGGGCACTTTTTATTTTAACAGACCTTGCTAAATTCTGAAATATTTGTTTTCCAACTGGGAAAGTTATTTTGAAAATTTGGTTGTCCACAACTTTTACTTGCAGACAGAATAAAACAACAATGTGAGAAATACTATCTATGTATCGCATATCATTATAGATTTGTTATTATGCAAGTTGACTAGCAATAGCAACTACCTGTATTTCATCATTGATAGAAAAATATCAAAAGTGACAGCATAACCTATCATCAACATTTCTAAATCATCGTTGGTTAATTGATACTTATGATGCCCACGAGATTTGGTTTCATATTAGGATTGATTGTACAGTACATCTTTATGGTGTTGTATAAACACTTAAAAAATCATATTTTAGTTGGTGGGTGTGGGGGGGGGGGGGGGGGGGGGG
>JAOTQE010071679.1:0-16887 GCA_025631205.1 Nesometra sesokonis
TTGGTTTTAAAATTCACGAGAACCATTGGTTCTCGTAAATGTTTTCTGCGAGAACCAAAATTGGTTCTTGTATTGTGGTGCGAAATTCTAAGCCTGAAAATTATATGAATATTGAATGTTTCATGATTACAATATTCAGAGTTTTTATTAAATAAAGTACTGAACTGCACACCGGTGTGGACATTTACAGTCATGTAATTTCTCCTCCCCTAAGTTTTCCTCATATCCAGCTTTCCAGGTCATTTTCAACAATGTCTATGAGGGTTAAAACAAACAAGAGTACCAAGATATCCCCTCCTTTTTCAAAATAATATTTTGGTTTTTATCAAAGTGTTGAATTCTTATCTAAAAAGACTTGTACTACCACCAGAGTCTTGTACATGCGCCAAAATTATTCCTACAGGTTGCTCCGTTTCTGCTCAATCACTCAATTTACTGACAACATATGTGAATATAACAGCACTTTGTTTTCAAAATACTATGTGGACACCTCTTGTAAGTGGACACCTCCCATAAAGGACCCATTTGTTCTTTTTAATCAGTGAATTTAGTACCTCTCGTAAGAAGCCACCTCCCGTAAGCACTAACAGACACTTTTTGTCTTCAAGATTACATTTATTGTATGTTACATTTACCTCCAATAAGCGGACATCCCGGAAAATTCAGTAATTTTTTTGTACAACGAATACAAATTTCTGCACAAATTCCTTATACTGTAATTGCTGAAAATCATATTATTGAACCAACTCATGATAAACAATATTTAATAAAATATAGAATGCAGTGTCTAAAAATTTGATAGGCCATTTGTGTTGAGCAGGCCATGAAATGTGGTACATAAGCACGCATATATGTTTTCACAAAGTTTGGCCCTCTATTGGTCAAAATTCTTGTAAGCGGACACCTCCAGTAAGTGGACACTTTTCCAGGACCTGAGGGTATCTGCTTACGAGAGGTTCAACTGTAAACAGTTTGAGTTTACAAATGAGTGTATTTGTAAATCAAGGTATTGGGTCCTTCCAAAAAATGTATCAAATTGGTTTCTTACCTGATAATTGCCGGACTTCCATTATATTACTAAATCGCACATGCTTTGCTGTAGAAATAAAGAGAAATTATGATATAATAATACTCGTAAAAATTTATCTCTCTGCTGTTGCAAAAAAAAAAAAACCCACTCCAAATGTATGTTTCTATTTTATTAACCAAATTATTAATTTACAAAACAGCCCTGTATTTAAATCTTGAAAATCTGGTTGGATCTCTCTTTCAATATAATCATGTCTATGAGAAATACAGTATATTACTGTAAAAAACGTCTGATTTTGTTTGAAATTAGTGCTGTTCAGCAGTATTTATTTTTTCACTTGACCCTACCCCAAAATGTCATACATCGAGAGGGCTAAGTATTTTAGGCTTCATGTTATAAAACTCAAATTTTACTTTGCAAATTTTTTGTGATAGCTACTAACTATAGAGGGCAACAAATATGTTTTACATACTAAGGATGTGTTTCTGCAGGAAAAAAAATTCCATAAAAAATTGTGATAAAAGTGCTGTAGAAACACATTTTTAACTGATTCTAATGGAAAAAAAATATCGCATAGAATTTTTCAATAAGTGCTGCAGAAACAAGTGTTGATTCTAATAGAAACAAATTATTTAATAGTTATATTATTGTCATTCGATAATTATGTGATAATTGACCCAAATGTGATAAGTTTTTACATTTGATCCAGGATGTGACATTGTTATTGTGACAATTTCATCATGATGCTACATGACAAGAACGGGAATCACCAGAAATTCACCTGAGGTATGTGAAGGAAGAAACAGGAAGAAACAAAGCAATTTTGTGATCTCTACTGGGTTTGCGTAATTTCAATTTTTTAATTAATCTGACTGGATAGTAGTTCATCGAATAATCCAAAAATTTGGAAATGCACCTAAGAGTATTTATATGCACATTTCTTACTTTTCACAATACTTACATGGTTCAGATGTATCGCTAAAACTGTCATTCCTGCTACTAAGCTTGTCACTGTCATCAAATTTGACAGGTACGTACAGAGGTTCACTCTAAAAAATTAAATGACAATTTAAACAGATTTATAACATATATTAAATATATTTAGCTTGTTTGTAATGATGAACAGTACTAATTGTTTTAAAAAGAATTAAAACATTTATTAGGGTTATGCATTATTATACATATTTATATTATATATTATTGATATGGGGTACGTCATGGCAAAACCACCAAGTCGCAAAATTGAAAAATGGAGGTAATATTGAACCATATAACACTTCTAATAAGCTTTAAAATGAGAGGTCAGTTATCAATATTGTACATCTATTGTCAAAGTTATGGAACAAATATACACAAATTTCCTTTGTATTTGTTTATATTTCATGTTGTTTATTTGCTTATTTCTCAATAACTTCCTGTGCGACAACTTGGTGGTTTTGCCATGCCTTGCCTCGTATTATTGTATAATATCGTCATTGTCATCATATATTGTATATAGATTAGTAAAGGTGATGCTATATTAATATTGCTAAGTGGGTTTTGGCATCTGCAGGATTTGCAATTGTCATAAAATAAATAAAATTATGTTTATTAATTCAATTTATAATTTAAAAAATGCTTGTTGCTTGTTAATTGGGGGAAGGTTATTCACATTAGGTTGTAGTACCCTTATTCAAAAGGAGCATTTATAAAAAGTTGTTATATTTCTGGAAACACGGCACACAGATCTGCATTTTAGCTTCGCCAATCTATCGGTCTCTCAGTCTGTCAATCTATGACTATCAAAATTCTGTGTGGGTGTACCATTGCAATCAAATTCTTGTTAAAGATAGTAGAATACAATGATTTTTGTTAATAAATTGATTTAATTTATAATATATCAATTGATATAAATAAAAGAAATATACCAAGGTATTGTCATCTGGTAATTCTTCATCACTTGAATTGTCAATTGTAACAATCTGGAAAACAAAATTCATCATTAAAAAACTAATTAACAAATGAATACATTAATTGATTCTTATGGAATTGCTGTGGGTAAACCACAATGAAGAAGCAATCATATCCACATAGGAGAAAATTATTCAACATGGCCCAAAAAAAAAAAAAAAAAATACTCAAAATAAAAATACTCAAAATATGGCTTTCAAAATATGTGAGGTCTCACCACAAAATGAGTCGCATCGTAGGTGAGATCAAATTGAGATAATCGACAAAATAGGTTTGAAGTCAAATATTTGAGAAATTTAGTTTTAATCAATTATGAGTACTATGGTACTTATATTTCATTATATTGTACTTTTTATGTCCATTTTCATGTAGGAAATGGTTCTTTATGGAGATTTTCTGAGATTTATTGTCTTTTAATTGGTTATTTTTCAATTGCTTTATGGGCGATTTTCTCAAAACCATGTTTCCATACCAGAAAACTTCAAATATTCATATCTTTCGATCTACATATTTAATGAATGCCATTTAAAATGTAGGTTACAGCTTATATTTTGCTCTATTAGAAGGTAGCAATAACTCAATTTTTTGATTTTCCTACCATGAGACTCATTTTGTGGTGAGACCTCACATATATTTGTGATTATTTCCATTTGATCTCACCAAAACGTGACTCTTTATGAGGAGAAGCCTAACAAATATAAAAATTATTTATTTTATTATTACAGACAACATGACGACAAATTAAGGGTATCGTTGAACTTGCATTAAACTGTTTAGTACAATCCAGTACAGAATTGAGTGGTACTGGGTCTGGACAATTACATTCATGACCTCGACTGTTAATAGAGTGTTTAAAAAATGCTAGGGAGAACACTGCAACTGTACTTACTAAATGGTGAGGCTTGCTTGCTTTCATACACTCCATGCACTGTTTCTGCCATGGTTTCCAGAACAAGAATCCCAGCATATACAGCATAAACATTGAGGTTTTCACATAGGTTGTAAAGAATGGCTTGTTGAACTCCTTGAATGTATACTGTACCAAAAAAAAAAAACAAATAAAAACAAAATTAAATAGGTTTACAATAGGTAAGTTTTTTTCTCAAAAAGGTTGAATTACATATAAATACAGGGGCGGATGCAGACTTTTGGAAAAGGGGGCGGAGGGCTGGAAGTGGGGCCGATAGAGAGTCAAAATTCTAGGGGGTACGGGGGCATGCTCCCCGGGATATTTTGGATTTTAGATGTCCTGAAATGGCCTCAGGGCGTGTTAAGGGATCAATACTAGCTGAATATTTTCGTTTTATAGACAATATAAATAATATCGGATATATTTTTGTTTCCGAAAGGGGGGGGGGGGCGGCCCCCTCCCCCTGAAATACATGAACATTAACCAAATTTTAAAAACATTTTAACTTCAAAACACAGAACAGAATAATCTGAAATATATACAAAACAATTATATAATACTCAAAATGCCAATTGTAAAAGGAAATGAACTGGAATCTTTGCTTCGTAATTATAACTGTTAGTTTTGTAAGAGTAACATAGTATTAAAATGAAGGGTAGAAAACTTATGAGCGTCAGGTTGAAATATACAGTATGACTTAGAAAATGACTATCTGTATCACTGTACTCTATATGAAGTGGCTCAACATTTATATTACATGCCTATCATTACAAGCATGTGCTTCCTCCACCTGGTTTGTCTGTCTCCAATTAATCAAATCAATAAAAAATAAACCAATAAGTCAATCAATCAATCAAATCAATCAATAAACTACTGTATTAACCAACCTACTATATAATTAATCACTACAAAGTAAATAGCAATAGGCTCTCACTGTGTACCTATAACCATGGGGAAAATAATTTAAATTAATTTATCAAATATTTTCAATTCATGCTAAAAAACTGTTGATTGGTTAAACATTCTAGCTTAAGGAATATCTCAAGTTATACAATGTCATATGAATGTGATGAAAATGTCACCAATTACACAATTTGTGAAAATGTCAACATTAATTCTGGCGAGATGGATTTAAAAGTGCAGCATTTACATCCCTTAGGGCAGTAGATATGCACATTTCATTTCATTTGCATGACATTACCAGTAAATATATGTGTACAGCCAGATCAAAACCAGGCTTTTGTCGGAAATTTTAAATTTTGAGTTTTTGTAGTGCAAATAATATAGATAAAATAAGCTTCATATTGATGTATAGATTATTAAAATTGATCATGTACTTACAGAGTTGTGAGCATTTAAATACATAACATATAGGCTGTAGAATTCAATTAATTACAGAGTAATTGGCAAACAAAGACAAACAACAGTTCAACAAAAAGGAAGTTTAAAATGTGTTGGTACATGGGGACACATTGTGTCCTTCAATAAACTATCTTCGATACAAGCTATGACCTTGAAATTTGGAACACTTTTTAAATAGTTAGTCCTCCATAAACTGCAAAAAATTCATTAATATCAGAGTTTACTAACATGGTCAATTATGACATTTAAATAAACTATTTTTGTTTCCACTAGGAACTAAATGAAATACAAAAATACAGGCCTCAGGGTTTTTGAAATTTTTACTGAATTTTATGTGAAATTGCATTAAATTACTTACATTTTGGAAATCTATGATAAATTTTATATAAGAAAAGATGAAAATGTAAAAAGTGTCAAAATACATGTTTTACACATTCAGGAGCATTTTACACAAATCTATTCCTGCCGACAAACGCCTGGTTTTGGTCTGGCTGTACACATATTTTAAACCATTCCATACAAATTTAGTACTAGTAAATATAAATTTTATAATATAGTTTTTACATGTTTTCTGGTTACAAACTTTGATTTGAATTGATAATGGATATTTGTACTGCTTTAGTTTAATATTATATCCTGGTTCCTATTTTTATCACTACATATTTAATGACTTATTTTCGGTATATACCATTTCTTTAACAGGAAGTATGCTATCAATTTTATGATCATGTAGTAAGTTAATGTCTACAGTAGGCTATAAAAAAAATTATGCTTCCATATAAAAAAAACCTACAGATTAGAAGAATTTCATCTGAAATTGCTGCTTTGATCTTATGTTTGTGGCAGGATATTTCTTGCACTCTCGTTACTACTGTATGTTCATTCTAACCCTTCGCCAAGTTGTCAATAGCTACTGGAATTCTCATTTGGCTAAAATAATAATAACCTCTTTCACCAAATTGGCTAAATGAAAATTCCCCAAAAAACTAATTTTTATTTTTTATTCCATGCAGGTTCTTAAAAGGGCAAGCTTGGTTTCTTTTGATATATTTGATTGCCACATGATGTGCAATTTATTGCAGGCCTTCCATGCTGTTAACATACAAATATACGTTGCCTTGAGAGTTGCTGGTTAAAACCATGGGCAGAGGTGCCTCCAAATAGTACTACTCACTGAGAGGTGCAGCCCCGAAGTGACTAGTACTATTTGGAGGCACCAAGTTCCATAGTTTTACCCAGAAACTCAAAATTAGGCAACATGTATTTGTTTTATATTCAGTTCTACACCTTAAAGACCTCAGACTAAGATCTGGGGAGGTGCGATTGAGGCCTACACTACTAGGCTCCAGCCTACATCCTCAAAATTCACTCCACAATCTCCACAGAATACGGACATACCATATTTTATTTGTTTCCGGAAGTTTCCACTGTCTACCAAATTGATAAATTCGTCTACATTGTCGTCAGTTAACTGATCAGAATGCCTAGGGTGCTTGTTACTGTATAAACATAACAATTGCCAGTGACGTCACTTTGCAAAATAGTATTTTACTGTATCGCAAAGTCATGTCATAAGTGATGTCATTTTGACAAATAGTATACTATTTCATGGTGATGTCAGCATGCTGGAATTGTAGGAATATCTTTAATCTTGTGGCGCTCTTTCAACCAATCAGTGCAGTTTAAATGTTTGATGTAGAATACAATAAATATTATTAACATAAAATAAAATGTAATAGTAAAACTCACTCCTGTAAGTTCTGCTGATAAAACCCAGATGACATCAACCAGAAGTAAAACAAAGACGCCAAGGGTCAACCGCCGAGAGCGTGTCAACCCACTAGTTAAACTCATAGCGGGTTCATTTAAACTCCTTTGTGCAAATTATTATGATAATGTACACCTACAATGAAAGAAACATTTGTTAAAACATCATTATGTGTCACATCGAAAAGAAACTTTTCTTGCCACTTACAGGATGAGAAGGACCAGGGTTTAAGCTATCAACTTAGCCAAATTTATGGCAAAGTTGAAATTGGCTAATTTTTTAATTCCAAATTACTAAATTAGCCAAATAAAAATTAATTTTAAACTCAATTTTTTAAGGTACTATTTTGGCAGCTTTCTGACTCTCAAACATGAATTTAGCTAAATAACCAAATCCTATGAAAAAGTTGAATTTGACTAATTTTTAAATTCCAAATTAGCCAAAAAACAAATGATTTTTAAACTCAATTTTTCTAAAGTATTATTTGGGCAGCTTTTGGCTCATCAAACTTGAATTAAGCTAAATAGGCAAATCCTATGCAAAAGTTAAATTTTACTAATTTTTAAATTCCAAATTAGCCAAATAACTAATTAAACTAAATTTTGAATGATGTGGGGTCAACCAATCAAGTAAAATTTGATTATTTATGGCTTAAGCCTAATATACCATTTTAAACATTTTCTTGTAATTAGATGAACAATAAATAAATTTAGGTTGTAAGTAATGAGATTTTAATAATCGATTGTCTATGTCCGATCGTCCATGGGCTCGATTGTCTGTCAAACGCCTACAAGATCTGACGATTGTCCGATCGTCCATGGGCTCGATTGTCAAACACCTACAAGATCTGATGGTTTGGCAGCCGGATTATATCGTTTTCGGCCACCGACAATGAAATCACTGGAACTATGAAACGCCTGTAGTGCCTATTTCATACTTTAAAATATGATCCTAAACTTAAGACCTAGCTAGGCCAGCTTGGCCTTAGGCTAGTTTCTTTGCTCAAAATTATGAAAATGACCAACAATGAACAATTTAACATTACAATCAACATTTTATCTACGTATTTAATTTAATGCATTTAAATTCATATCATAAATATCCGTACACTTTACAAATCATCTGCATGATATTGACCCGAAATTGAACAAGTTGAGTATGGTGTTCCATAGAAATGATCAGAGGACGACCAGCCAACGTTGGCGGCCGAAAACAAACTAGGTCCTAGGCCTAACGGTTTAGATCGTTTTCGGCCGCCGACGTAATCGGCCGCCACCAATGAAACCCCTATAACTAAGAAACGCCGGTAGTGCTGTTTGATTTCAACTCAATTTGTTTTGCTTTTATCAATAATAATCTGTTTCCAAAGTTCGTTTTTAATGATGAATATCGTAATAATAATGTAATCATGTTGTTAAATGAATGAATGAACAGGTCCTTTTTTACCTTACTTTAAAATACGATCATAAACTTTTAGGCCTAGGTAGGCCTAACTTAGACTAACCTACAGTAGGCCCTTATAATATAGGCCTAGCCTGTTCGCCTTTTAAGGCTAGTTTCTTTGCTTAGAATTGTTAAAATTATTAATAAAGTACAATTCAACAATCATTTGATCTTCAAACTTAAATAATTTAAAGTTATATGATAAATATCCGTACATTTTACAAACAGTCCACATGATTTTGGTTTGAAATTGAACAAGTTAGTTGAATATGGCGTTCCATACAAATTGTCGGCGGCCGATTACGTCCGCGGCCAAAAACGATCTACCCCGGCCTAACCCTAACTAGCCTAGGCCCTACCCTTCTTGGTGGCCTAGCCTACGCTAGTAGGCCTTATCTAACCAAGCCAGGCTAATCCTCTTTGGCACAGTCAGTGGTGTGTAAATAATTCAAAATTATTAAAAACAAATGGCTGTTCGTATCACTAAAGGTAAGCAGCTTAGGCTAGGCCTACTGTGGGTAGGGCATATCACCAAGCCAAGTGGTAGACGACGCCCGGGGTAGGACCTCGCGACCAGGAGGAGACCACGTTAACGAATATGTTTATTTCCATTAAAATATAACTTGAACACCGCAATAAACTATAAAATGTCTATTATTAAATATTTATTTAAGAAAAAACGTTTATAATCGTATAATTTACCTTTGTTTTCTGGTGTAAAATACTAATTATAAAGAGAATCCATCCCACAAACAAATCTACACTAGCGAGCCTAGCCTACAATAATAAGATTGACACATGACCTGGATTATTATGAAAGTCTTCATCATCCAGAGGTCTTGATAGTCTTCATATCCAGACACAAACAAAACGCTTATTATTTAGTAACCTCATTACTATTTGTATCTCTAATAATAAAATTAAAAAATGCAGTGTGTGAATTCTAATTTATTCTAGTATTAGGCATATACCGTTTTTCAAATAATTGAAAGTTTATTTAACTTTCTCAAGGCTGCAACTGCTCAAATTAAGAACAAATCATCATACTGTCAACCTTCAGAAATTCCAAAGCGCAAGATCGGATCAAAGGGGCCGCCTAGGCCACCCCCGCCCCCCGGATCCAGGTGCCAAATACCTTGGAAGTGACCCATCACCCCCCAATAAATAACAGAAAAGTTTCTGGCAGACAAAATATTAGAAAAACACGCAGAAAATCTGTTTTTAGGACCAATCGTCAAATTTGAAACCATTAACACGCCCAGCCTGACCCTCTTTCACACAATCCTGGATCCGCTCTTCCATTATTAATGTAGATTATTTTATGCAATATTCCCTGAATAAAATAAAGACCAATGTCTTGATATTCTGCAGTATGGATTGCTATACATTTCTTTTTTTCATTTTTTTAGATGCGGAAAGCGTCTCTCTGTCTTTCGGTCTGGTCCCGCTCGTTTGTGACTATTTGCGCTTTGTTCTTTCCATATAGGCCTACTTTCTAATAACCAGCATTGCATGGTAGTCTGACTGACTGACTGACCGATCGATCAATCACTCGCTTAATCAACAAATCATTTATCAATCAATTTAAACAATCTATAGGTCAATTAATCCAATCAACTATTAAGTCAAGCAATTAATCCAATAAATCAATAAGACAATCAATCAATCGTTTAAACAATCTATAAGTTAATTAATCGAATCAACCATTAAGTCAATCAATCAATCATTAAGTCAATCAATGAATCCAATCAATCAATCAATCAATCGTTTAAACAATCTATCAATCAATCGAATCAACCATTAAATCAATCAAATCAATAAGTCAATCAATCAATCATTAAGTTAATCATTAAGACAATCGATCAATAAGACAATAATTAATTCAATCAATCACTCAGTCAAACAATAAATTATCAATCAATGAATAAGACAATCAATCAGTTATTTAATTAATAAGTAAATCTATTAGTAAGTAAATTAATAAGTAAATAAATCAATAAGTCAGTCAATCAATCAATCAATCAAGCAATAATAAATATCAGTCATTCAGGACATAAAAAAATGAGTAAATAAATTAGTCTAGTCAAACAATATATCAATCAATCAATCAATCAATCAATCAGAAAACCAATCAATTAATTACTAAATAAGTAAATATATCAAACAATAAGTTAATCAGTCTGTCCATCAAAACAATTATCTTATTCATTGTTTTGAATTTATGAAGTAATGAAAACAATGGTCAAATTTTAAAATTTTGTTTCCAGATCCTGTAGGTCAAGTGTCCAGTAGTTCAGCCAAACAAATTCATCCTACCGAGCAGTAAAGATAAAAGATGGCATAAGAAAATACTAACAGAATGATCATTTTATTTTTTTGCATTTATTTTATAGAAAATATTTAATATTATGCTCAATTTAAACATCAGCCACTGTTGAATTGCATATTGTAAAACCTTTTATTTTCGCACCATTTAAATTCATATTTAATAAAAGAATTTTGTGACTTAATTTCCACAATTTTATTGGCTACAAAAACAATTTTTGTAATTCCATTTTATTCCTCTTTTCAATGATTAAAAACATTTTTGGCTGTGTAGACATAATTTGTCCCACATCTACAGAATTATAAAAACAAAATTGTCTGTTCTTCTGTGTACCTGATCGATTAAGAACCATATATCTTTTTTTTAAAAATTGTTTATTTCTTTTTATTTTGAGTCGTATTCAACATTTCTTGAAATTTACTGGATATGATCTATGGCATGCTTTCTAAACTCATTATGAGGCTTAGGAAGTGGCGCTGTTAGGTCCTAGGAAAGAACCTAGTGTTCGAACCAAAGACTTTGGAGTGGAAGGCAAGCATGTTAACCAACCAGTTACAGGGCCACTCCTGCAAACTTTTTGGAAGCCCAAAGTGACTACCGTTTACTGCCAGATATCAAATACCCAATTTGATATTTGACAAGCTAAAAACGGTTATTTGCCCTAGTTTTCAAGGCTTTTTTTCACTTTGTAAAAAGACTTCAAGTTTATTTACTAGGATGCAGAAAATGCAAAATTTCGTAAATGTTCATGGCATTTTTACCTACTTTTGAGGGTTTCTGGGCATAATGGCCCAATTTTATTTTGTGAAAAATTCTTCCAATGCATGAGAAAATGCACTGAATGACTGAGATGTCAAAAATGGGATCCCGTGCAAAGGAGTTGACAGGTACTGTATATTATTTAGGTTTCCTGTCGAATAAAAATAAGAAAAACATACCAAATAGTACTTATTTTCTCTATGGCTATATAACAAAGCTCTGAACAGTGTACAGAATGCCAATTATAAACAGCATTTCATGAATTTTGCATCCTATTTGCAACCCATTCATTTTAAAGTCTGACATTTTGTCATGAAACCTAATGTGTCATGAAAATAAAGGGTTTCACAGAAAATGCAAACTTAAAGAATTTTTTTTTATTTTAGACAAATTACAAATAATACAATATACAAATAGATTTATGTACTGAGACAGGGCATATAATTCATAATTAATAAACTTATAAACAAACATTTATTATAATTAAAATGCATGATATTCATCATTGGTGAATAAGCAATACAGTAACATTTAATTCATTTAAATTTATTACAGAGAAAAAATAGTCATTGGCACATTTCTAAATAAAAATTTTATTACAGTTGAGAGGAAATAATTTATATTTTCAAAATTATTTCCTCAATGTTATAATTAAACAACTGCATCATTGATGAACATTAACATTTGAAAATTCTGTCGTTAATAACTTATAACTTGGCTAATTTAATAATACAGTTGAACCTCCCTGTGTGGACACCTCCTGTTACTGACATGAATTCAAAGACCTGTTTGTTCTTCCTATCTAATCAGTGCATTTGGCATCTCTCGTAAGCAGAAACCTCTCATAAGTGGACACATACACTTTTTGTAACATTTAGATTTTTTGTATGTTAATTTAACTCTATAAAAAAGCAGCCATCCCAGAAAATTTAGTGAATACAAATTTTTGTACAAAATGACCTTCTACTGTAATTGTTGAGAATGACATTTCTAAGTCAATCTTAAAAATGATAAATAATATTTAAGAAAATATAGAATGCAGTGTCTAGACATTTAAGGGGCCATTTGCATTAAGAAGGCCATGAAATGTGGGACATAAGTACCGGTATGTAAACATAAATTTACAACGCTTGGCCCTCTATCTATTATTCTCATAAACAGACAAATCCCATAAGCGTACACTTTTCTCAGACCCAAGGGTGTCCGCTTACGAGAGGTTCAACTGTAACAGAGACATAAGAAATAAAGAATAGCCACTGGTGCATTAATGTTTATTAGACTTAAAAAATATTTGTTTACCAAGCAAAATATTTAAAAATTTGGGTGGGTTGGAGAGGTAATTTAAAAAAATAATCTTTTTCTATTATTTTCTGCAGTTTAATTTTGTTTTATCCATAGACCAATTTTTGGATAATTTAATGCATTTTTTAATTTTTGGGATAACTTTATGTTCTTACAATTTTCAGGTTAGGGTTTTGAATAAAAAAATGTAAAAAAAACCCCATGGCAACCCTGATTTTTTTTAGACATTAGCTCAATCAGGCTTGGGCAACAAATATATTTTTAGGTCTTATTACAATTAAACACAGCACCAGAGATTCAACAATGATGCTTGTTAATACAAGTTTTAATAGTATCATCCATTGGTAGTTATAAATGAATAGTACCAAATACATACAGTAGAACCTCAATTTTACATAGAGTATTACATACTAATTATATAATCATCTAATAATAATTATTATTATTCTTTTGTTTTTCATTTTCCTTCACCTAGTTTCATTCGAACAGAACATTAAAACTACTAAGATAACAAAATAAACACAAATATGTGTTTTGCAAGCCTTATTTTGTTAGTTTTCATTAACCTTCTCAAAAAAAATCCCGAAATTATGACACCATATTTTAAATATAGATACACTTGATTCAGTTGAAACCGAACTGTCTGGAAAACAAGCAAAATGGGTGGGCCAAAGGTTGGTAGAGTTTTAGGAGAGTTGCCTAATTAGCACCAAAATTAAATAGCAATCACTTCTTTTAATTCTAGTGTAAATTGTATGCGACTAAAACATAAAAAAACCTTATGCTGGCTTAACCAAACCGGCTCTAAAAATATGACCGAACCTGGAAATTTTTACTTTGAATTGAAGAAAATAAACAAAAATAAAGCAAACTGTAAGACAATGAATTTAACACTTGAATTTGTTTCTCTAGTTGTCAACCAATACTGCCAATGGCAATAGTGCTGCCATATGCATACCGTTACATGATATGATGCCGCCTACCAATCGTACGATATTTTTTTAGACTTGCTGGATCAGACCAATTGTTTGTAACAACAACAAATATCAATGGTTAAGGTTAGGCTATATAACTTTGGAAAAATATGAAGTCGGGCTGACACCACCGGTCTTCAGTGCATTGCTATTCAAGGGAAATGTGGGGGCGAAATGTTATTTGATGTCCTTAAATAGAATCAATGTTAATATGAGAGAAACTGCACAATCTTGTGTAACTGAATTTTCCAAAGGAGACTAAAGATGCACTGTGAAATGTTATTCGACTACCTAAAAAGAATCAATGTTAATGTTAATATGTAAGAAATTGCACAATCTTGTGTGACTGAATTTGGCAAAGGATATTATAAATGCACTGCAAGAACACAATCAGGCCCATTCAGAATGGTGGGGCCACAGAGCCAGCACACATTTTATCGGACATAGACTTCAGATATATTCTGTTCTCATATGACAAAGAAAAAAAAAATCAATCATGGAAGAAAGTGCAGCCAACAATAAATGCACCACTCGGCAAAGGAAAGGAGCTGGTAAATGAGAAGATAGGGAAACTTTCGGTATATATGCATAAATTTTGACGTGTCGTCATTTAGTTGTCAACACACAGTTCGAGTCACGAACTGCGTTATTTTTCTCTTTAGTTCAATCTACCAAAATCGACAGTATCAAGGATTTGGGCCAAAAGAAACAAGATAGAACAACACGTTTCAACATCCGAGGTTCCTCAACATTGTTTGAAGGGATCTTATGTTAAAACGTCTATGTACGAATGCATCGATACAGCGTTTAACACCTGAACGCAGCAGCAGCGTGCAAAGGGAGCACCAATATCAGGACACCTTCTTCAAAAGAAAGCATCAATGTTTGCTAAAGAATTATATCCTGACACGTGCAACAAGTTTAAGGCTAGTAACGGGTGGCTGTCACACTTTAAAGGAAGACATTCCATTAGGTGTGTCACTTTGCAAGGTGAGGTTTATCAGCTAATGTTGATGCTGTCGCAAAATTTCAAGATAAGTTACATCAGAATATCCAAAACGAAGGTCTGACAAGAGACCAATTATTCAATGTAGACGAAACTGGTTTGTGGTGGAGGCTAATGCCAAATCGTTCCCTTGTGCTCCACGGTGAAACATCAGCAAAAAACTTCAAAACCGCAAAGGATCAAGTGACATTGCTTGGTTGCGCAAATGTGTCTGGGGCATGCAAGGTACCCCTCGCCTTTGTTCACAAGTCTGCTAAGCCTCGTTGCTTTAAACACGACAACATGGATGACTTGCCTGTGCATTATTACAGGAAGCTCACAAAAAGCAGCAGCAAATTTAACACAGAACTTGAAAGCAATGTAGTGATTTGTTGCACTTTACTCTAACACTTTTGATGAGCTGCTGCCTCTGCTATTTTACTATCAAAATCATCCAGATTATCCATAGTATTTTGTCTGATCAAGCAGAAAATTTTTCATAGAACTTGAAAGCAATGTTAGGATTTGTTGCACTTTACGCTAACACTTTTTATGACCTCAGGCCTCTGCTATTTAACTATCAAAATCATCCAGATTATCAAGTCTTTTGTCTCATCAAGCAGAAAATTTACCACAAAACTTGAAATAAATGTAGAGATTTGTTGCATTTTACTCAAAACTTCTGATGAGCTGATGCCTCTACTATTTTACTATCAAAATCATCCAGATTATCAATAATCTTTTGTTTCATCAAGCAGAAAATTTACCACAGAACTTGAAAGCAATGTAGTGATTTGTTTGTTTACTCAAAACTTTTGATGGGCTTATGCCTCTGCTATTTTACTATCAAAATCATCCAGATTATAAATAGTCTGTCTCTTCCAGCAGGAAATTTACCACAGAACTTGAAAGCAATAAGTGATTTGTTGCACTTTACTCGAAACTTTTGATAAGCTGATGCCTCTGCTATTTTACTATCAAAATCATCCAGATTATCAATAGTCTGTCTCTTCCAGCAGGAAATTTACCACAGAACTTGAAAGTAATAAGTGATTTGTTGCACTTTACTCATCGAGGTAATCAGGAGTTTAGTCAGGAGATGTAGTACATTTGTATAATTGCCAGTCGCACACATTCTATGTGTGGGTAATGAACTGACTACTCAATGTCTCGCATATGGCTCCAAGCAGTGCTGGTACACAGCACGGCCATTCTCTGGTGAACCGATTCTACTGTCAGGCTAAACTATGTGAGGCGGACAACAATCCACTCTAACATACATGCAAAAGAAGGGGGACTGGATACCACTGTATTTGGACTGGATATAACTGTACTTGGAGTGATGAAACAGATCAATTAATGAACTGGCTGATTATAATTTGTTGGAGGCGTCTTTATGGATTTACACAAAATCCAAATGAATCACTGAATGGGGTAATTTGGAAGCATGCAAACAAAACACATGTGCCAGTAGTCAAACCGTAAACCTGGCCACAAATTTGGTTGTTTGCATGTTTATTGAACATAAAAGATTGTTTTTACAGAAACATTCTAGGATTTAATACAAGCCAGACCTAGTACAAAATAGGTTTAGGAGAGTCTGTCAGAGGATTTCAAGAAGATTTTCTTAAAGATAGTTTCTGCCCCCCAAAATGAAATTGGTTAATACCTTTTTAGGGTATTGAATGCAATAATTGTAAACCACAAAGAATGCATGTTCAAACTGATGCAGAAATTCTCAGATGATTGTGATGAAAAGGTGTCACGGTCACAAGGTCACTTATCACCTTGCATCATTTCAGTTAATCAAAGAATTTCAATTGTCAGAATCAACATTGTATTTTACATTAAACCAGACATGCCTCACTGTCAGGTGATGTCAGTGGAAAAGTGGCCATGGGATGAATTATCTACATCCAGTTTTATTATGCAGGTTTACCTAAGAATATAAACTCTTGACTTCGGAAGATGATATCTATCCAGTCATATCCTGTAAGTTACATAAATAGCGAGGTTTCGCAAACTTACGAAATACGAAAACGAAAACGGATACGTCACACTCCAATTTTTCAAAGTTC
>JAOTQE010071690.1:0-16886 GCA_025631205.1 Nesometra sesokonis
AGGGCCCCCGTCGGGGAAGATTGACAACTTTCGTCGGGGAACAGAAAAATAAAAATATTGTATAAGTGACCCAAAAAAATTGAAAATACACAAAAAACGGGCCAAAAAGTGGAAAATAACGTTTTTTTTTGCTCATCAAAACCAAACGGACAGCCACGCCCACCCGGACGTCTCTCCCTGTCGGGGACCATAGACCCCTGTCGGGGACCATGGCCCCCTCCCCGTCGGGGACCATGGCCCCCTTCCCCCGTCGGGCAAATCCTGGCGCCACCACTGTAGGGAGAACATTTAATAACTGTCTTTGAGACTGATGTATAAAGCAGTAAAAGCCTACATTACACAGGAGTACCATCAGCATGAGAAGACCCGAGGGAACACATGACAAAATCAAGGTATTTGGAAATAGTATCATCAAAATACCGGTAGGCCTAATGTATGCTTTAAAATGTAGGTCTGATTCTGAAATACAATATGAGGCTAGTCATGGCAAAACCACCAATTGGTCGCACAGGATGTTATTGAGAAATAAGCAAATAAATACAGAGGAAATGTGTGTATATTTTGTCTAATAAATTCGGTTAGAGCAATTCGATTTTGATAATTGACCCCTCATTTTTTAAAGGTTGCAAAATGTGTAATACGATTTCAACAATAACTCAATTTTGAATAAATCTATAACTTGGTGGTTAGTCCATGCCATGCCTCATATGTCTACGGATTAGGCCTTAAGCAAAGATCTTATTATGTAAAGATAGCGCGCTGGCCAATTTTCGCATGGAATTTCTATAATGATGGTGTACCCCCATCTACGTTCAATTCTACTCCTTATTTTGTAGGGGGCGCTGTAAAATTTTTGCATTATTCTCGTTTTTATAATAGTTATTTATTTAAAATAATTATTATTTGGATTTATTTTCCGAAGGGGTGATATTGAATTTTATATAGATATAAATATTATATCATTAGTATTTAAATAAATGCGTCTGTGTTATCAAATGAAATATTTCTTTTCGCAATATTTCTACCTGCGCGTTCGTTACTCCTTATTTTGTAGCGGGCGCAATTCCATGGCATTACGCACTGGAATAGGCCAGCGCGCTATCTTTACATTATAAGATCTTTGGCCTTAAGTGTTTGTATTAGTCAATCCAGACATACCCTCTTGAATATCAGGTCGGGGTAGAAAGAGAGGTTACCATGTACATTCATCACTTACGTAATGTAGCCGCTTACGAGAAGTTCAACCGATAGTGGGCCACATTTCTGTAAATCGTGTTTACGTACTTATGCGAGTCGTATGGCCGATCGGTTACCGTGAACCATTAGCAGTAACAACAGCACGAGTTCGAGGCCCGCTCGCACCATGGTTCTTGTGGTGGAACAAGTCTTCTCGGATGAGGACTATAAACCGTAGGCCCTGTGTAAACATACGGCTCGTGTGCACTATAAAAAACCCAGTACATCTTTTGAGATGAGTAGGAGGTTACCCCGATGTACTGGTTCATACAATACCCCTGTGGTGTACAGACAAATGGCGCAAGTGCAAGCCAGTACTTGCTGCCCGACATGAAGGTACCCTAGGGAGAAGAAAGTAAAAAGAATGTGTAACATTTAGTCCACAGCGCTTAGAGGTTTAACAAAATTGGGCGCTTTAAAAATCAAGAATATTATTGCTATTATTATTAGATCGGAAATTTCACATCTTTCTCAACGCAAAGAGCCTGCTAAGTTTTAAGACACCGCATCATAAATTATATTAAATACCGTATTATTTATTATTTTTTAGATCAGTGAGTTCAATAATATGATTTTCAGCCATTATAGTATAAGGATTTTTTATAGAATTTTTGTATCCGTTGCTAAAAATAAATCGCGAAAATTTTCCGGGGTGACCACTTATGGAAGGTAAATTTAATAAAACCAAATTATAAGTCAAAATATATCCGCGGTCGCTTACAAGAGGTACCAAAAATTGGACATAATGATACAAATGTAAAATGAAAATAAAATAATGCCAAATGTAAATACAAATTCAGTCCACTGTGCCGAAACTCAATCCCAACTCCTAAATGCTGAAACTCATTTAAAACGTAAGTAGTTTGAGGTTAGATCATCATAAGTTAATTATATAGAAATAGTATATAATGGAAATGTCGAAAGGATTAATAGGGCCTTGTCATGTGGTGATATGATATATTATTATGAACCAAGTGTTGTAGTGTAGGTTTCATGTGATGTTGTATACATATACTATTTTGCTGATAGCTATTGATTTTACCAGGAAACAGTTAATTACATTTTAAAAAATGGCAAAGGAAAAACTGGGTTTACATAAAGTGGGCCGATAACTGAACTAAACTGTAGTATCTGAACAATTTGAGAGTATAAAAGCCTCAACCTGACCATGTGATTGAAAGTCCAGACTGTCAGATTTTCTTGGATAACAAAAAACAAAAAAAAATATGTGTGGTACATTGTGATATCACGTGATGACCATATGAATATACCATTGCCATTATTGGTACATTAAACTTTTTAAATAAAATTTAATAAACTCTTTACTTTCGTCAGAAAGTTCTCATTACAATTGTATACAGGAATGGACAATTTTGCTTAATGGTGAGGTTGATCAATTCTCGGTTCTAATATTCTACAATTTTCGCCTTTTCATTGAAGATCCAGTCATCTATACTCAATTTTGTTAAAGCCTCCTATTCCATCACCAATTTAGTTGAGATCATAAAGTGGACGAGATGATGATGATGATGATGATGATGACTTGAATCGGTAATGCAAGTCTGCTCGTATCGTACACCGCATGCCCCAGTCTACGGGGTGAACCTTTCTGTCATTCTAATGCTACAACCGCTCCTGTTTACTTCTACGTTTGTATGTTTAGAAGCAAAGTCGGATTTAACCCACTTAAACCTGAACATGATGGCTTAGACTGAGCTTATTAAATGTGACAAACATTAATACGAATACACAAGATAATTAAGAAATCTAATATTTTATTTTAGTAAACAATTTAACACAAAACAACAGTTTTCACACTAAATCTCATTTTATGAGATTTTATTTTATCAATATATTCCAACGTTAACTATTTAGATTTATACATTGTAGAAAATGTAAATTATAACATTACACTTTATTTCAAAACCAGTTATACAGCTTTTAAATCTATGAATCTTAACATTATACATCGTTCTATAAAATCATCAAAATGCTTCATATTATATACATTACGATTATTTCGACAATCAAAAAGGCAAGTTATATTCACAGGCGATGCACTTATCGTAATTGTTTAAAAACTATTTGAATAAACCAGTTTAAATAGGCCTATGTGGATTTGCACAAACACGTCTACCAGTAACAACGACAACAGACAGACAACAGGTATAACATTTAGGTTTCAGTATATTTATCAAACCAGGGGAGTATCCAGGAATTGGAGAAAGGGGACGCTCAAACCGGATCCGATTTAAACAATCGAAAAAAACCTTTTCCCTCAAGTTTTACGGATTTTTATAGAGGAATTGTTTACATTAACGTTATTTTCGTCTGACATTTACATTTTTTTCTTTTCAAGGGGTGCTCATTTTCCCTGAAAGGGGGAGCTCAAGAGGCTCCAATCTTCATATTTTTATTAATTTTTCGTACCTCTCAGGGGTGCTTCAGAACAATGAGAACCACCTGGATACGCCACTGCAAACATATTAATTATTGTCGTCTTAGGAAATCATTTTATACTAGATCTAACTAACCATTAATGTTAATACCTGCATGAATGTTCTGAACTCCTTTCAGAAAATGAGTGCGCAATGACATTTTAGATAAACTAATCCTATCCGAAAATTTATTAGACATTTTTGACACTTTAGTAGGGGTTTTGGCATCTATTTTAATTATAAGGTTCGGTGATGTACCTTTTTAAGTGTATAAAATGGTATTTATTACTCATTCATACAATTAAATATATACATTGGTACAATTGTATTAGCCGTTTTGGCCACTCTGAGAATTTTGGAACATAGATTAATCTTGTTTATAGATTGTGCCAAGCATGTGTTTGTTGACGTCGACTAGGTTTGCTGTGTACGCTTTCACATTCGTATTGCAGTAATTGTTACCAAGTCTGCTGCAGTTACTGCAGTAATCCAGATACAAAATTATACAATAATTTTATGTAAAATGATATATTTAAAATTAAGTTTGTAGGTAAAACTGTTGTTGTATATACAGTAGCGTGAAGTTAAAGGTATGTACAAATAAGGTAGCATCCAATACATTCTTTTTTAATCTAGCTGCTATAGCTGCAATAAAATTCTGCTGAAGTCATCATAACTGACGACTACTAGCCTACACAATTCAGGAGCGGATTTAAGGGGGAAAGGGGGGGGGCTGGACGGGGCCGGCCCCCCTTTCAGAAATTAAAATATATTGAATATTATTAACATTGTCTATAAAACGAACAAAAAACAGCAAGAATTGATCCTTTAACACGCCCCTGAGGCGATTTCAGGACATCTAAAGTCCAAAATTTCCCGGGAGAGCATGCACCCGGACCCCCATAAAACTTTGACTCTCTACCGTGCCCCCCCCCCCCTTCGGGCACCCCTTTTCAAAAAGTCTGGATCCGCCCCTGCAATTATCAGAAGTGAAGTAACTTTGGTGTCATGAGATCCCATCAACAAAGAATTATAAGTAATTTTCAGTAATAATGCACTCTTGTTTACAACTGTCAAAAATACAGTAACTATGATAATAATATGAGGTCTAACTTTATCTGGAATTCTATTTCGGTTATTTTCAGCAATAATGTTTTTTTGTAAATTTCGGTAAATTTAATGTAAATAGTTCTCACTATACTCGGCTATAATGCTCGGATATAAACCAGATATCTAAAATTACCGGGAAAAAATGTTGTGAGTTTGTCAGTTACTCATGAGCCGCAAAACAGCGTGGCGTGGTCTGGAGGGGGTAGCCGCCAATGTATTCTCCTGTATTTAAATTATCTTTTTGAGGTAATTTTTGCAAAAGAATATTAAATTATATTTAAAAAAAATATTAAACTCCGAACCTTCTACAATTTTGAAGAAAGTTTAAGTCCAGTTCGGTCTTCTTTAGTTTTCTTGTTGATTTCTCCCACTCCCGTAAGTCACTTAACGGTAGTCCTTCTTTTTAAAAATCAATTTTAGCAATGTCATTTTTGATTTTCAAAAAGGAGGACTACCGAACGGTTAAGTGACTTACGCGAGTAGGAGAAATCAATAAGAAAACTAAAGAATACCGAACTGGACTTAAACTTTCTTCAAAATAATATTAGTTTGCACTATCTAAATGCAACAGACCACAACAATTTGCATGTTGACTGTCCAGGCCTAATCAGCGGGACAGTATTTTGGAAGACTTTATTTCTTTCTTGAGGATAATCTCAATTATCCTAGATAAGAAAGACCAGTCGAACTATTAGCTTCTAGATCGGATGGATATATAAATCCTATTTATGATAAAAATGTCCTCCCCTCTTCTTTCCCCCTCCCCTTCTTTTGTTTTTCTTTTGAGAAAAACTAGCGGAGCAGCTGCCCTAGTTTTCCCATAGCTGGTTACGGTCATGTATACTCGGCATTTTCTTTCACCATTTTCAGCAGTACTATTTTTTACAGGTTCTCAAATCATGGAAACTTCGATACTATTACAGGTCTATGAAAAATACTCGGCATTCCATTTGTTCATTTTTTTTACAGTTTCTTAAATCAGAATAACTTTAACGTTATAGGTATCACTATATTCCACATTCCATTTGGTCATTTTCAGTAATAATCTTTTTACAGTTACCTTCTTAAAACTGCCATACGTCGCACCACTCTATCTTACAGTTTCTTAAATCTTCTAATCTTATAAGGTCTCACTTTACTCTACATTCTTTTTGGTCATTATCAGAAAAACTATTTTTACAGGTTCATAAATCAAGGAAACTATTTATTACAAGTCTATTCAAGTTTTCTTAATCAGTGGTGGTTTAATATTATTGTGTTCCACTATACTCGGTATTTTATTTGGTTATTTTCAGAAATACTGTATTTTATAGGTCCATCAATCAGGTTTCACTATACTCGACATTCCGTTTGATCTTTTTCAGGAATACTCTTTTTTACAGTTATCTCATTGGAACTGTCATACTATTACAAATACTCTGCATTCTATTTGGTCATGTTCAGCAACACTATATCCAGTTTATTAAATCTGGGAAACTTAAATTTTATGAGGTGTCGCTATATTCTGCATTCTTTTTGGTGATTTACAGCAATACTATTTTTACAGGTTCGTAATATCAGGAAAATGTAGATACTATTGCAGGTTTATTACTGGTTCTCCAAATCAGTTGTATGTTAGATGTTATTATGTCTTATGTTACTATACTGGATATTTTAGCAAAACATTTCAGGGGCGGTTTAAGACCGACTCCGGCCCCCTTTTGGTAAGAAAAATACATAAATATTTTAAGATTGTTTGATAAAACGAAAAATATTTAGCGATCATAAGGCAAAAATTGATTCCTTAACACGCCCCTTAAGGCCATTCCGGACATCTAAAGTTAAAACATTGACTCTCTACCGCCCTCCCTCTTTCCAAAAGTCTGCATCCGCCCCTACATTTTGCAGTTTTCTAATTCAGGGTAACTTTTATTTTATAATGTCTTACTATGCTCGGCATTCTATTTTTGGTCATTTCTAGCAATATTATATTTTACACTTTTCTAAATCAGTGTAACTTTAATGTTTTAAGGTTTCACAATAATTTGCATTCGATTTGGTCATTTTTTGCAATACTACATTCTACAGTTTTATAACTGATAAGGTCTCAGCATTCTATTTGGTCATTTTCAGCCATACTGTACTGTATTATGCAGTTTCTTAAATCAGAGTAATTTTAATGTTACAAGGTATCCATCCATACTCGCATTCTAATTGTTAATTTTTCTCCAATACTACATTTTACAGTTTCCTAAATCAGTGTAGTTTTACAGTTATAAGATCTCACTATATTCGGAATGTTTGATCATTTTCAGCAATACTACAGTTTACCAAATCACAGTAACCAGTTATTAGGCTTCACTATTCTCGTCATTTCATTTGCTCATTTTCAGCAATGTTATATTTACAGTTTCATCAATCAGTGGTATCATGTCTCACAATACTCGACAACAGTGAGGTTTCGCAACTTCACCAAATACGAAAACAAAAACAGATACGTCATAAATTCATTCATTCATTTGAATCTGTCACAGGCGTTCATTATTTTAGGATGATCATCCACAATTCGTAGGTAGAAAATATAACATGATTGAACACATTTAGCAACTTTCAAAAATGGAAGTGTGGCGTACCAGTTTTCGTTATTATATTTCGTAAAATTGCGAAACGTATAGATTTATTATTTACGGCTAGATAGTGAACTTAACACTGTAGAAATGCAGTCCCATGTACGCGCCTACTATTTGACGGTCGTCAGCCTTCGCCACAAACATGTAAGTTGAATAATAATAATAACTGTTTTATAATAATTGTATTTTTAACATTCTTTTGTCATACAAATTATTTATATATGCCACATATATTTTATGTTGTCAATGTCTTTATATTTAGATTCAATTTACTTCCATCTATTGAAAAATTTGAAACTTTTATGAAAGGTTGGGGGCGCAATTTCGACGTATCAACAGCGTTAGAACATAATAGGATTTGATTGGTTGGACTCCGGAATAGTAGGTGCTTCCTTGGGATTGCAATTAGGGGCTATGCATTCTGTGGAAGTTCATTATCTATCTGTTAAAATAATACATCTACGGTGAAACCACTACTCTAATTGACAGTTTCCAAAATCAAGGGATCTTTGATGCAGGTCTCACTACCTCGGCATCCCGATTGACAGCTTTGCAAATAAAGGTAACTTCCATGCAGTTCTTACTATACTCGGCATTCTATTTGGTCATTTTCTGCAATACTATTTTTTGGTGTTTTGACAGTTCCAATAGTCCTAGATGTTATCCACAGGTCTTCGGATTTGTTATCAAACGAATATTTTCGATTCTTCTTAGACCTTAAATGAAAACAATTATAGATAACAAAATATTATTATAAAATATTAAATATTTTCTGACATAAGACTTTCACAATAGCGTAAAGCGGATAGTAGTGTACTGTATTTTCCTGGATGGAACGTTAGTCCATCGTAAAACTCATACTAGGCCTATACGTTTTATGATGGGATAAAAGATTTTACAGTTCTTTTCTTGTATATATATATATTGTCCTCTGAAGGGGTGCTCATTTTGTCTGGAGGTGGAGGGTGGGGTACACGAGGCTCAGATCTGCACATTTTTTATATACTAATTTTATTGCTTTCTACCTTAAGTAATATGTTTTGTCATTTGTAGGTTCCACTTTTACTTCAAATCTTAATACATTATCATGATCATGTACATATTGTATAGTATGTGGATTGTTATTGCTTATTATTATATGTGAAAATAGTATCACTTACTTTTTTCGGGTGGTGCAGCAAACAACGATCAACAAGATCAACAAAAATACTCCAAGTAGGGTAGCGCCCCCTATAATCCAAATCATGTACACGTCGAACCAATCCTACAAATAAGATTACACGAAAAAATATTAAATTTGAAATAACCTCTAAAATAAATATCTCTTATGAATGTCTTGTTCTTTAAAATGTCGTAGCTAACCAACATTTAACGAAATATAATACTGTACATTTTATACAATCAGTTATTCATTTTACCGTTTATAGTTATTATGATCAAATCAATGTTCAATATTAAAAGCTATAGGGCGACTAAATTAGAAATTCTGTACAATTCTTCCCAGAGTTCTTGTTTAAAACATAATGTTGACTTGGAAGAGAAATTACGCAACAACAACCGTTTCATTCATTCAGCAGCTAGCTCCATATAATATATTGCATTTTCTAGTTCCTCTTTACATTTATACGTGCATTGTCGTGCGTTATTGATGCGATCCGAGGCCTAAGGTTAAGTAGCTAATAAAATTGACATCAACTTTTGCATATCTAACTTTCAATCGATATCAGAGAGCTGTCAAATTATAATTTAAGAATATTTAAATGCGTTGTAAAAGTATGAAAGTTTGTAGACAATACTGCATAAATTTTGCATTTGAATTATGTAAGAACTTAAGTAGCAAATGAAATCAAAATTAGATGTTGTCTTTCTAACTATCGGCATCAAAAGACCTTCAAATAATTAATTAAAACTATTTAAATGTGTTAGTAAAATAATAAATTCGATTTGTAAATAAAATAATAAACAAATTTTAAACCTTTACCATTTTTAATAGACTCATGTGTTACTATGCCTCCCATAGGGTATCGACATATTTTAATGCATTTCAGAGGTTGTAGACTACAACAAAAAGTAAACATCTCTAATTGCGCCAAAACATCTATATAATTAAGGGGCGCTATTGCTATAGATTTTTACCTAACTGATAAAATTTCACATTTAACAGTGACAAATTTCAATCATAATTCAAAAGTGGTATTCAATACTCAATCTAAAGATATAAATCTCATCTCCTCGGTAATGAAGGAGATAAATTGAATCATTTTTTTTCTGAAAACAAAGATATACTAAGAACTCGATAACAATGAAACTAAAAAAAAATATCCTGACTTAATTAAGGAGAGCTGTAAAAGTTGGACTATGGATCACGTTTAGGAGAACCGAACCGAGGAGAGCGTTACAAATGATGTACTGCGTGACAATGTTAAACAACAGGAAAATTATCGATTTTGCAATTGTTGTGTTTGAAATTACATTACAAATTGCCTGTTCTTGTGTTATCAACTTTGAATGATCTTTCATTTTTGTTGTTTATATTTTTATGTACCCTTTCAAAACATATAAATTATCTATGCCTAACATGTTTTGCGGCATTATCGCACGGAACAATGTTGTGATTTTTTTACCAGCCAGGTTTCGCGTGATAATTAGAAGACGAGAGGCAGAAGAGTCAAGTTTGGCAAAAGAATCTAAAGTAGTAAATTTCGCATTTAGGCAGAAGACCATAAATAGAGCAAGAATATTCAAGAATGGGCTGGGTGTAAGATTTGTAAAGTTAGACTACATATTCAAGACTAAGAGAGTGCTTAAGAAATTTTAGAATCGACACATTTTTAAGGGCTGACTTGTATAAGGAAATAATTTGGGTGTGCAATTTTAGGTCGTTGGAAATAAGGATTTTCGTAAATTTGCAAAACATCCCTAATGTATGTAATTTGGGGCAAGGCATGGAAAAGCAACCAAATTGTCGGAAAATTGGAAAATGGAGTTAATACTACAATCGTATTACACTTGTAGTAAACTATAAAATGAGGGGTCAATTATTAAAATCAGACAACCACAACCAAAATTATTTAACAAAACAGTCCAAAATTTCTTTTGTATTTCTTTATATTTCTGGTTGTTTATTTGCTTATTTCTTAATAACTTCCTGTGGGACAATTTGGTGGTTTTCCATTCCTTGCCTCATTTGATTACAATTGGTCGGTCCCCATTACGTTTAATTTTCAATTTCTTTTTACTGACCAATGTCAATCACCAATTGCTAATTACAATATAAATTTTGAAATCAGAGAAGTATTATTTTATTATTCCTTCCATGCAACAGCTAACAATATTTTACAGTTACAGTGCTTATAAAATATTTTACTCGCAATGACAATAGGGTATAAATTCTGTTATAATTGTATATTCTTGATGGATTTCAAGATCGTCAAAGGTATTTATGTTCAACAGGCAGATATTACTAATAAAAGAAAGGTGATATTTAAGTTATAATAGTCCAATTAGTGTGAAATTTAGTTTAGTTGTTGTTTTTATTAATTAATTTTGGTCATCCCATTGGTTAGTTGGCCAGCCCGAAGGTCTGTTTGTTCATTTTCCCGATCGATTTTCATTACGAATATGCTTCTTCAACATATAATAATATCTAATTTGTTTGAAAGACTTTTTATTATTTCGGCCATCCCATGACTTAACTGGTATGTCTGTGGGTTTTCAATGTTGCCGTCGGATTTCAATAATGTTATTCCATCAAGTTATTAGTGACACCACGAAGACCAGTTACGCGCGCGTATAGAAAGGCGCGCGTATAAAAAAAGTGGACGCTCCATAGATATTATTTATGGCTTGATGGTGAACTTCCACATAATAACATGGCCCAAAGTGCAGTTCCATGTAAGCCCCTATTCCGAAATCATCCAATCAAATCGTGGTACGTTCTAAGGCTGTCGCTATGCTGAAATTTCGCACGTGCAATTTTTCATAGAAGTTTCAAATTTATCAATAAAATTTGAAAGTAAATGTAATCCAATTTAAGACAATGACAACATAAAATATGTGTAGCATATTTAAATAATTTGTATAACAAAGGAATGCTAAAATACAATAATTGTAAAACAGTTATTATTATTTAACTTACATTTACATGTGACGAAGACTGAGATATAAAAAATAGTAGTACATGGGATTGGAATTCTACAGCGATAAGTTCACCATCTATCCGTAAATAATAAATCTATGGGACGCTCACAATGTTAATCGCTGCATGCGCGCGTTTTGCGTCTTTTTACGCGTTACGCGCCTTTCTGTGTGCGTGTATGCATTACAGTAACCTTTGTACCTCTTCGTGGTATCATTGACGAATTGGTTTGCAATTTAGCAGGCAGTTTATTAGTAATGTCTGTTGATTATGAACATTGGTTAATTGGCTGGTCGGTCTGTCGGTTACTTGGTCTGGTAAAGGACTTTATTATTATATGGTCTTGGTGTTGCGTACTTAATAGATCTAGATACAATTACATAAGACCGACCTTTTTACTAACCTGGCTTTCTTCCAGCGTTCCATAAATTGTGTATGGCAACATCATCTCGAGTTCTTCCATCGGTACAAGATCAATTATCTCCTTGATCTCCTGTCCACTGATGAATGAATCATTGAGATGTACAACAAATACAACTGTCGTCACATCGTCGCTGAAATGTCACAATATCATTTTAATTTATTACAATGATTATTGGATTAATTGAAATTGGATGCACGTAAAAAATGCACACAAAGAGTTTATTTCGTAATGTTACAACTGTACATAACTCTAGATCAATGAAAGATACATTGATATGTTTCTAATTTACCAACAACATTTACGTTTATCCAAAAATGTATCTGGTAGAATTTGTTTGTATTATTGTAATCATAGGTAATGATGTTTTAAGTTTATTGACCAATTAGGTTCCTCGAATCATTCCACGAGTCATGAATGACGCAATGGTTGACGAGGACGTAGGGTCAAGTAGGGCATAATTGAACAATATAATAGTTTGTTTTGTGTCAGTCTGTCTGGTTAGTCATTCGGTTTATTAGCTCAATATCCTAATAATCATTGATTTCAAACCTAACAGTCTGTTAGTCAACCTAGTGGTGATCATCAGTTGATCGTGCAGCCTAAGGAACGCGTATATGTAATTATTAAAAAAAACATTTAGGTAAAATTAATTCTTTTTGCTTTTTTTTTTCAATTTAGGCCTAATAAGGTAATAACGGATAACAAATGAATTGGGCATAGATCCTATATGATTTCATTTCGGTTTAAATATTGTTTCTAAAATTTTGTTTACTGGGTGAAACACTCACGTAGTATCGACATTTATTGTTGGTATTTTAAAGCATTCGACTCTTAGGTCATCAGCGTCCACGATTTCATTCATCATAATCTCAACGAAACTCTTCTCAAGTGAACTTAAATCCAAGTTCCTCCCTTCGAAAACCATTGATAGACCATCAGTACGCGAATCTAAAAACAAAAAAAAAGAACATGAACATGTTAAACGGATTGGGATCAGGAAAGGCAAATATACTGGTTAATGACAGTGGACACTCGAAAAGTTAATCTCTCTCAAACTGTGTCCGATGTGACTGGTACGTACAGCACTAGAATTTTTTCTCGAGACGTGATCAAAGATCTAAAGATACAATCATCACTGTGTGATCTCGTAGGGGATACGTAAAATACCGTTTAATATATGTTAAACGTATTGGGATAAGTCCATGAAAACGGAATTATTTATACTCAAATGTGGTGTAAACCGCTATGTAGATATGAGTGTGAGAAGAGTTGCTTTCCAATCGAACTTGAACTCGTAAAAATGTATAACAATTGGTACATTCCATTCATTAGAACATAATAATTACTGTATGTTGTGATCTGTGAACTTCTTGAAGTTTTAATGTAGGGAAACTTGTTATTTAGACATTAAATTGAACACAGATTAGGCCTAATCTAAAAATTACCATTTAATAGAGGCCTATTACAAATTACATCAAAAACTACTAACCGATAAAACACGTTGGTCCTACAAAATGCTTTGCGCAGTCGCAGTCATAGCGATTGATTCCATCTACGCACTTTCCCCTGTTATAACACGGTTGGCTGGCACATTCATTGACATTAATCTCACAATTAGCGCCAGTAAATCCAACCTGGCACGCGCACGTATAACCGTTTACGTAGTCCGTGCATACGCCATTGTTAAAACATGGCTGAGATTCACATTCATTGATTTCATCACTACATGTAATTCCTGTAAATCCAGGTGAACAAGTACATTTAAACATATCAACAGCGTCCTCACACGTCGAATTGTTCTGACAGGGGGTGCTGTTACATTCGTTAATATTTATATCACAATGGCGCCCTCTATAACCTGACGGGCATTTGCATTTGTAGTTTGATAGTCTGTCTACGCATTTTGCATTGTTTTTGCATGGTGAACTTTGACATTCGTCTATCTCTTTCTCGCACCTTTGGCCCTCGTAACCAGACGCACATTTGCAGGTGTATGAATTTTCCAGATTCCAACAAGTGCCGTTGTTTAAACAGGGGTTACTCTGGCACTCGTTAACATCCGTTTCACATTGGGTACCTTGGAAGCCATCTGCGCATGTGCACGAAAAAGCATTAATTAAGTCATTGCATGTAGATCCACTCCTACATGGCGAACTTTCACATTCGTTTATGTCGATTTTACATGTGTCCCCAATATATCCCCGTTCACACTCACACACAAATGAATTAATTTGATCGATACAGGTTGAAGTTTGTTTACATGGTGAACTTTCACACTCGTCTATATCAACTTCGCAGTTATTTCCCGCAAACCCGTCGCTACAATGGCATTTGTACTCATTGATACGATCTTCACAGGTAGAGTTATGCTTACAAGGGTTAGTGCTACATTCGTCGATATTAATGCTACATTCTGTACCTTCGAATCCATTTTGACAAACACACGTGTATCCTGCGATATAATCTTGACATGTTCCATTATTCATACAAGGCGAGCTATTACACTCGTTAATGTCCACCTCACAATGTGTGCCATCAAACCCATCTGCGCATGTGCACTCATACCGGTTAACAAAATCTTTACATTCGCCAGCATTCTGACACGGGCTTGAAGAACATTCATTGATATTTGTCTGACAGTTTACTCCAGTGTATCCATCTGCGCAGACGCACGTATAGTTAGCAACCAGATTGACGCAAGTTGCGTTGTTCAAACACGGACGGGAAAGACATTCGTCAACCTCGTGTTCACATAGCCTGCCATAGTATCCATCAGCACACTGGCAACGAAATTGAGCTACTTCATCTATACAGGTTGCCAGGTTTTTACATGGGTTACTGGAACATTCATTTATATCTAAGCTACACGTATCCCCTTCGTATCCTAATGCACAACTACACGTAAACTTGTTAATTCCATCACTGCACAGCCCACTATTTAAACAGGGACTACTAGAACATTCATTAATTTCTTCCTCACAATTAAAGCCCTCATAACCGGCTACGCATGTGCAGGCATATGCTCCAATCATATCCCGACATTCACCAGCGTTTTTACATGGTGAACTTTGACATTCATTAATATCCGTTTCACAATTAGTTCCGGTGAACCCTTCAGCGCATGAGCATGTGTACTGCGCAATCTTGTCTTCACATATGGCGTTGTTTTTACAGGGTTGTGAAGCACATTCGTCAATTTCATTCTGGCAAGTTTCTCCAAAATATCCATCCGCACACTCACATTTGAAGTCCGCTACCAAGTCCACGCATATGGCCTTGTTTTCACACGGCGAACTTTCACAGTCGTCATCATTTATATTGCAATACTCTCCTGAATAACCTTTCTGACATTCGCACGTGAACGAGTTCACGCCATCCACGCACGTGCCAAAAACACACAGGGACTGCAAACACTCGTCTATGTTTGTTTCACAGTTGACTCCTTCATAGCCAGGCAGACAATTGCAAGAATAAGAGTTTATTAAATCGTTGCACGTTGCATTATATTTACATGGGCTACTGAAACATTCATTCGTCTCAACTGAGCATGTAGGTCCAACGAATCCCTCAGCGCAAGTACACTCATACCCGTTTACTTTGTCGGTGCAAGTTGCTAAATTTTTACAAGGTGTGTATTTGGTACATTCGTCTATGTCTGTTTCACACATCAATCCTGAAAGAGTAATTAAAAATGCTAAAAATGGTTTTATGTTCCATATAGTAATTTTCAATAATATATTATAGGCCTATTTGGCTTGTCCTTGTTAGCTTTTTATGCTAGAAAAAAATCACCAGAGTGTGTATTCAAAATTCTAGTCTTGAATTTTTTACGTAACGGTAAACTATTTTTGTATGTTCTCTCGCTAAATAACTAACACTCATTACCACGATTATGGCCATTGTCCTTACCAGTGCACACTGATCTAGATTAAGTAAACATAACATGTTTTACCAAATTAGTTGACAATAGAGGGAGCTAGATTATAACAGCTATCAAAGAGTCTTTCATGTTCGGCTTAAACATTAGCATTTGAAAATTTATAAAGAAATTCTAGGTGTATACCTAAATGTACCAAAGTGTGTTATAAACTTTGGAAAGTGATACGGGAATATGCAGGCAGTGGCATATTCAGGGGTACTTAGGACGCTCGAGCACTCCTTAATTCTCAATTATAAAACATATGAAACTATAATATAGATAAAATGCCTCCAGCACTCTACCACCTTCAGAAGATGGAAACCCCATTTCAGAAGAAAAGAACTATAGATTAATGTCACCGGAAACGAACTATAAGGTCAAAAGAAGCGTAAAATTGGGGAAAAAAGATTTTTTTGATAATTTATTTTTTTGCTTGTTAAAATCAGATCAGCATTGAACATCCCCTTCCCCAATTCTTGGATACGCCCCTGGCAAATTAGTATATTATAAATTTGAATTCGTTTGCACTTGATACATGAATGAATACAATGGAATAAGAAAAGCACATGTGAGAGTGTATTCCGTAAGCTTGTCTTGTTTAATTAGAAGGGTTTGTTTACATGGCAGACATTGACTTATTCCACTTACCTTCAAATCCCAGTGGGCATTCACATGAAAAACTATTGATTAAATCAGAGCAAGTTCCGTCATTTCTACAAGGGGAACTCAAGCATTCATCAATGTTCACAGAACACAGCTCTCCTATAAAACCATTAAGAAAAAATAAGATTGATTGGGGAATAAGTACAGAAATCAGAATGCGATTGCAGCTGGATTTTTGTGGAAAATACATTTTTGTATAAGGTTGAAATTTTATGGTGGTGAATTCAAATTATTTGGTACTAATTTTCCCTCTCAATGTTATCATTGATTACTGTAACTGCTGAAGCAGTTTTATGTTTCGATCAGAGGCTTTGATTCAAATAAACATACACCACTGTAATTTACTGGC